>JAYMSP010006044.1:0-12434 GCA_036897095.1 Plantago elongata | reverse complement strand
AGAAGAAGAAGAATGAAATCAAGATTGTGAATTTTTTTTTTACCGGATACGGATATCCGTCGGATTTATCCGTTATCCGGCGGATTCATCCGTATCCAATCCGCTCGGAACGGATTGGATAACGGATGGACTGTTTTTCCATCCGTTTGACCGGATATCCGGTCAAACAGATGCGGATTGATCCGTATCCGTCCGTTGCGCAGCCCTAGTTTACAAGACTCTACTGATTAGTACTATTTTTTTTTACTAGTCCAACAAGTGATTTACTCAAGTTTGTGTCGATGGTGAGTGTGACATGTATATTAGAATGTCTGCAATCTTTTATCAATTCATATCGTTTACGCTATATGATGTTTCTAGAATAATATATTCATGAGTTTAAAATTTAAGAACATTCATTCATATTAATAAAATTTCAAGTCATGTCAAGCAAGGGCTAGTAAGGTCTTTTAAACAAATCGTGGTTATTCATATTAGGCGGGACTAGGCAACTAGCAAATTATGGCTATTCAAGTTAAGCGGTTACCATAGATTAGGCAACTAGCAAATCGTGGCTATTCAAGTTAAGCGGTCACCATCGGTTAGACAACTAGCAAATCTTGGCGATTCATGTTAAGTGGTCACCATCGGCTAGGCAACTTGCAAATCGAGACTATCCATGTTAAGCTGTCAGCATCAACTGGGGATGGACCTTACGATGCCAAATGAGTTCACGAATCAAGTTATATTTTAAGAGTAAAGTTTCAAGTTTCAGTTCATAATTAAGTTTAATTGATCATTGTCAAGTGAAGTCATATGATGCATTGCATTAACCAAGACTAATAGATGTAAAGATATGAAGATATATCTTAAGTCATGGCACGTGCATGGATACTTGAGTGGTCACGATTGACCTCTTTCTAAAATATCAATTTTAGGTTTGAAGCCGAGCTTGAAGTGGAACATTGTCGGAGCAGTGATCACTACCAAAATCCCATTAATATTTCAAGTTCAAGATTTTACTTTGTACAGTTGCAAGGATTTTATAATGTATAATTCCGCCGCATATTTTTACTAGTTCACGAATTTATTTTAAGAACTTTCATGTCAAGTGTAAGAACGTATGAGGAGTCAAACTACGTCTTTAATTTTATAAGTTTAAGTTCGTCGAATTTAAAAGTATAAGAACTAATACGAACGGTATTCTTTATTTTTTTAAAGTTGAGGCGATACACACCATATCATTTTAAAATGTAAAAAAATTCAGGTTGTGCATCTGTGAATTTCCAATGATATGATGAAATCAGCCACTTTCCAGCCCATCATTCTCCTCCATTTTCTACTTGCGTCACAGAGTTGAATTTCTATCACAATATTGATCCGATTTGGCAAATATGACGCATATCTTTTCATCAAGGCATATATGATATATGATATGTAAGCTTAAAGTTACATTCTATGAAAGCATTGCGTCATGTCACTAAAAATATGGCCAAATTGAATTAGTAACTAGTAGTAAGTGATTACTTAGAACGTAACCAATGTGGGATTGGAAATAAATCCACACTTACCGACTTATCGTAGTTTCCAATATGGCATTAGGTGAATTTTTTTTAAACGGATAAATTTGTGTCATTATTAACAAAGATTCAAGATCACAAATAATGATCTCAAGATCCTTATCCAATTCAAAATAATACTTTGAGAACTTAAACAGACACTACTTATAGTAGTGTTATCGTTTTTTATCTTTCCTACGTATTCTCCCCACTATTCTTTTAGGGCTGATTGTCATAACATTTAAATCGTTTTATTTGGCTCGATGAACAATGATTTAGTCTAAAATATACTTCAAATACCTCATTTCAATTCCATTCCAAACACAATTTCACCAAAATCTCATCCAAATGATCATTTGAGTGCCATGCCATTCAGCCCCTACCATCACATTTCTTCTTTTCCTCACACCTTATTCTATTTGTAACGACCCGATCCTTTGAATATGTTGTTTCACTGTACAAACACAAGTACTTTACCACGCACTTTGCCTCACTCTTGCGTGAATCGGAAGACTTTCAAATTAATCACCCATCCTAGAGCAAGCACGTTTAACTTTAAATCGTGAAGATGCACTTTGTTGATACGAGTAGTTTTTAACCCCTTTAAGCTCTTGGACTTGACTTGAAATTTTAGAGCGTTACGCTCAGAGATGAACGCAGAAATATATGTCAGGTGTAGCAAATTTTTTACAATAAATTTAATTAAAAAAATTTCATTATTAATGACAAATGAAAATTACGTTTTCAAAACTCACATAGTAAAGAACAATATTTAGACTATAATTTTTTAAATTATGTGCTCATAAAATGGAGGAATTAGATTCAACGTAACTTTGTTTAGATTGAATAATATAAAATTTAAATATATTACGTAAATGAATTTACCATTGAATAGAAAAGTTAAAGAAACAAAGAGAGTTACATTAAGTATGTTAAATAAATAAATATAAAATTAAAGAAATAAAATAGAATTTTTTACTAAATCTATCTATCTATTTTATATATATTGTAATGTTGGTAAACTATTTTGCACCACAACCATTCTCAATGCCGTGGAATGAGCACCCATTTATTCTTTTATTTCAAACTTTAGATTTTAGTTGTTGCAAATGCATTCAATGCCTCACATAATTTTAGAAAACTGATTCAGCGCAATATTATTTGATTTACTTATATATATAGTAAAGACCGCAGGCCATATGCTATATTGATTGTGAAAGTACTAAAATTCAATTACAATCTATCCATATAAATATCGAATAGAATAAGAAGAAAGCTTGAATAATTACTTTACTCTGTTAGCTAGAAATGTCTTCACTATAAGTAGGGGTTTTGGGATCACTATAAATCTCTACAACAACAAAATTTAGAGAGAATAGAGTATGAACTATGAAGGGTATTGGATCTGCACTACCGAAAACCATCAAAACACCTTCTGAATTTAACGCATGCAAAATCGGTTTTGACGTTATGGGACCTGTGTTTCAGTTGAAGTCGCAACATCTCTCATTCTTATTTTGAAGAATAATTCTAGTTTTTATATAATTTATTAATTGATTTTGTATTGATATTTCAACATCATGAATATCACTATCAAAGGATGTACCATAATTCACTATATTTGGCTGGGCTTGCCTCTTCCGAAATGCTTCGTCATGGATGTATGACTTCCATCCAAGTCCAGTGTTTCAGGCCTATGTTGTATTTTGATTTCTCCACTAAGAACAAGGGTTTAAGTAAGAAATATGTTATTATGATTTTGTGTAACCTGATCACATTGATGTTTATTATTAATATAGAATGATTTCTATTTAATTATTCCTTTTCTTTTATCATACTAAATGAAATTATTGTAACCATTTGGCTGGTTCATTTCTATAACGTCTCATGCTTCGGCCCTTCAAATTCTTGCAATTAATCGTTACACTTTATACGTGTATAGATAATTACAACCATGGATTAAAATCTCGTTCCGTCTCGCACGAGATGGTCGAAATTTTCCGCTATTCATTGATCACGGCACGAATCACCATTGGAGTATAGTCCTCCTTCTTTCCGCCGAGAAATCTGCTGTTCTGGATGGTTTTGACCGAAAAATGCAAGAATGGTAAATTTCTTAAGAGTAGTTAATTGATAGTTAAGTTAGTTAATATAGTTTAAGTAGTTAGTTTCATTCTTTTTCTTCTTCATTCGCTTTAGTCTATAAATACTAGTTGTGTAAACCATTGTAATGTAATCATTCTTGGAGAATTTACTCCTTCAATACTCAATACAATTACATGGTTCTGCAAATATCAAAGTTATTCACATGGTATCAGTAGAAATCGATTGATCATCGCGTATTGAATCGATCAAATTCCACCATTCAAACCAAATACTCTGTGTTCTGTGTTCTGCAATCATCAATTCCGTCTGTATCATCTTGCCATATCCAACTGAATTTTCGGCTGGCAGTTACATTCCACACGATTGACGGTTTCTTGGGCAGTTATTTCACTGCAATGCAGTTTCTTCGCATTATCAATGGCAGAATCATATTCAACAGACGGCAATGCCGTCCATCACCAATTAGGGGCTCCATCACCTGCTGTTTCTCGAGCCCATTCATCATTGAATCCTGCAGAAAATCAACTATCACCTTACTTCTACCATCCATCTGATCATCCAGGTCTACAGATCATCTCAGTTATTTTCAATGGCGCCAACTACGTTTCTTGGAGTAAATCCGTGATTCGTGCTTTGCAAGTAAGAACAAGCTTGCCTTAATCGATGGCTCCCTACCTATACCTGCTATCGATGATCTCGACTTGTATGATTCCTATGAACGAGCTAACGCTCTAATTTTGGGATGGATAAATTTATCCCTCCATGATGACATCAAGAACAGCCTATTGTATTGCAATTCAGCTAGAGATGTGTGGCTTGAGATCCAATCCATATATGCACAATTTGATGGACCTAGAGTGTTCACCCTTGAGAAGAATCTTGGAGCCATGTCCAAAGGTTCGATGTCTCTCACTCAGTATTACAACTATTTCAAAGGTATTTGGAATGAATACATCAGTTATAGGCCTACTTTAGCTTGTTCTTGTGGTGCTTTATCAAGCTGTAAATGTGATCTCATTCAATCAAAAATGCTAACTCAACAAAATGATGTTGTTAGGAAATTTTTGGTTGGCTTGGATGAATCTTATGCCCACCTGCGTAGCCAACTCCTTATGCAGAAACCATTACCCACACTATCACAAGTGTACTCATTATTACTTCAAGAAGAATCACAAAGATCCCTCTTTCAACTTGCTGCTCACAACCCTTTGGATTCAGCTGCTATGGTGAGCAGATCCACCACATCATACAGGCCTCCTCATGCCAGATATGCAGGCTCTCAAGGCACCCCTGCAGCTCCTCAACAATTCAAACCATATTAAAAGGATAAACCAAAGAGGAAGTGCCTACATTGTGGTCTGAGCGATCACACACAAGAGACATGCTTTCAACTCATTGGTTATCCACCTGGATGGAAACAACCAAGCAAGTTTGGTAAGGCATCTAATGCAAATGTTGTTGAGGCTTATCATACTGATGTTTTCACTCAAGCTGCAGATAATCCCATATTGGATTCCACACTGTATCACCACTTTAACCAATTCAACCAATCTCTGGTATTTCAAAAGCATTCAAATGCCAACTCTGCAGCACCTGCTCATCACTCTGCTAACATTGCAGTGGCCACATTACCTCCTTCAGCTGCATATATTGTGCCTTCAGGTTTGCATGGAATGTCATATTGCTTTAATGTTATGAATAGCAAACACACTCAGTCATGGATAGTGGATACAGGTGCCACTGATCACATGACATGTGATTTATCCTTATTCTATCAAAATCCAAAACCTGTTACTATTGTCATTAGATTACCAAATAATAACTCTACAATTGCCACATTTATGGGAGACATCATTTTATCTGTTGATTTAACACTGAAGAATGTTCTTTATGTTCCCAGTTTTACCTATAACCTTTTATCCATCAACAACTTAACTAAGAAATCTCATTGTAATGTGTTATTCACTGCTAATTCTTGCTTTCTCTTGAGTGCTAAAGACATCAATTTGCAGGCCCTGTTGTCATCCAGAAAGATTGGACATGCTGAGCAAAGAGATGGCTTGTATCATTTGAATTTCAAACTTCATGATTTTAGTGATGTTCATTTTTCTGTCAGTTCACATGACTTGTATGCAAACTTAACTAAATCACAAGATGTACAACTATGGCATACTAGACTAGGTCATGCATCAATGAAATGCCTATCTTCTATTCCATAATTAGCATTACAATGCAATGTAAAACACCACTGTACAATCTGTCATTTTGCTAAGCACAAGAGAACTGAATTCTCTGCTAGTAACACTCACTCTTCTGCTATATTTGATCTTGTTCATTGTGATATATTGGGACCTTGCTCTACAATAAGTCATCAAGGGCATATATATTTTTTAACCATTATTGATGATTATAGCAGATGTACATGGATATACTTAATGTCAGCAAAATCTGAAGTGAAGACACACATGCTTAATTTCTATAACCTTGTGCAGACTCAGTTTAATAAATCCATAAAGTGTATTAGAACTGATAATGGTGCTGAATTTATACTCAAAGACTTCTACAATAATCATGGTATAATTCATCAAACCAACTGCATTTACACTCCACAGCAAAATGGCATAGTTGAATGCAAACATCAACATCTCCTCAAGTTGCTAGAGCTTTGATGTTTCAATCTAATATTCCATTGATTTATTGGCCTGATTGCATATTAACAGCTGCTCACATCATCAACAGGTTGCCTACTGAAGTGCTAAAGAATCAAACTCCATTTCAAATGCTACATGGGAAACCTGCTACATATGATCATTTTAGAGCCTTTGGTTGCCTTTGTTACTGCGGTACCATCAAGGAACTGAGAAATAAGTTTGATTCAAGGGCAGAGAAATGTGTTTTCATTGGTTATCCTTTGGGTATCAAAGGATACAAGTTATTAATCTGAAAACTAAGAAAGTTATTATTTCTAGAGATTTCAAATTTCATGAATCTATATTTCCTTTTCAACTCAATGACAACTCTCTGCATACATCATCTCAGTCTTTTACTGACTCTAATTTGCAGTTGTTTCAGGATGATTTCTATGATAATCATATGACTTCTTCCATTTATATGCCTACTTCAAATTTGCATGATACAACAACTGTTTCCTCTACTCAACCTGCTGTAACTGAGGATCAAAATTTTCAACCTTCTTTACAAGATGAAATTAGTTCTCACACTTCTTCTATTATATCAGGTTCACAAGTTTCAGCTGATACAATTTAAGAACAACTTGATGAGCCTGACCAAGATACCTTCAGAAGATCCTCAAGAATCAAATCAACACCTGCTCACTTGAGTATACCACCTTCTCTTTTACATCCTTCTGCTATGCATGCTTCAGTTTTATATCCCATTTCAAATTACTTATCTGCAGAAAATTTATCATCTTCACATCTTGCTTTCACTGCTGCTATCACTGCTGATGTTGAACCAAGAACATATAAACAAGCTGCTAAAATTTCAGCTTGGCAAGATGCCATGAATAATGAACTTAAAGCTTTAGAACAAACACATACTTGGTCTTTAGTTCAGTTACCTGCAGATAAACACCTTATTGGTTGTAAATGGAACACAAGGCTGATGGATCCATAGAAAGGTACAAAGCTAGATTAGTAGCAAAAGGGTATAATCAAGAAGAAGGGATAGACTATTTTTACACATATTCCCATGTTGCTAAGCTCACTTCAGTTAGAGTTTTAATTATTAGCACTTGCAGCTTCAAATAATTGGCATTTACATCAGTGTGATGTAAACAATGCCTTCCTTCATGGTGATCTTGATGAAGAGGTGTACATGATGGCTCCACCTGGTTATTTAGATAGCAATGACACTAGAGTTTGTAAGCTAAACAAGAGCATAAATGGTTTAAAACAAGCTTCTAGGCAGTGGTTTCAAAAGTTATCTTCATGCTTGATTGATTATAGTTTTGTACAGTCAGTAGCTGATACTTCTCTGTATATTATGCATAATTCGCATTGCTATACTGCTCTCATTTATTATGTTGATGATATCATTATTACAGGATCTGATGAACAGGCTATCTCTGCACTGAAAACTCATCTACATGAAACATTTACAATCAAAGACTTGGGAATACTCAAATATATGCTTGGTGTTGAAGTGGCTAGAACATCTGCAGGTATATTTCTTTGTCAGAGAAAATATACACTGGATATCTTGGATGACACAGGCTACTTAGCTTGTAAACCATGGATACTCCAATGGATAGTAAGCAACACTTTACAACAACTACTTAATCACAGTTAGCAGATGGTGCTGAATATAGAAGGCTCATTGGAAGGCTTATGTACCTCACTTTAACCAGGCTTGACATTTCATATGCTCTCCAAACCTTGAGTCAATATATGTCTGCACCACATGAGTGTCATCTTCAAGCAGCTTACAGGTATTAAGATACTTGAAGAAAAATCCAGGCAAAGGCTTGTTTTATTCTGCAGTTTCAAACTTTTCCCTCACTGCATATTGTGATAGTGATTGGGCACGTTGTCCAAATACCAAGAGAAGTATAACATGTTATGGCATTTATCTTGGTGATTCATTGGTGTCATGGAAGTCCAAGAAACAGCCTACAGTACGCCGTTCATTAGCTGAAGCTGAATATAGAGCTTTGGCTTATACCACTTGTGAAGCTCAGTGGCTTGTATTTCTACTTCAAGATCTTGGTATTGTACATCATGATCCAGTTGCTATATACACAGATTCGAAGAGTGCTATATTTATTGCTGAAAATTCAGTTCTTTATGAAAAAACAAAGCATATACAAATAGATTATCACTTCACAAGGGAGAAGTTGAAGGCATATGTCATCAAAGTCATTCATGTGACTTCATATGAAAATGTAGCAGATATATTCACTAAGCCTATAGTTAGTGATCTCTTTTCTTCATTTGTATCCAAGATGCATCTTGTATATATACATATGCATCTTTTGGGGGGTCTTAAGAGTAGTTAATTGATAGTTAAGTTAGTTAATATAGTTTAAGTAGTTAAGTAGTTGGTTTCATTCTTTTTCTTCTTCATTCTCTTTAGTCTATAAATGCTAGTTATGTAAACCATTGTAATGTAATCATCCTTGGAGATTTAACTCCTTCAATACTCAATACAATTACATAATTCTGTAAATATCAAAGTTATTCACAAGATTTTCGGCTCTAGCGTATTGATTGTAAGATTTTCTCCCAAAATTAGATCTGAAATCTAACTGATTAGATTTCTATACCAATTTAAATTCATCAAGATTCATCAACATAAAGCAAAAAGAGGAAGAAAACGTTGAAGGCCACCAGCTACAGCAACTTGCAAGTCTGTCAACGGCCTTATGGAACTTGCATTCTTGGTGCAACCTGGAATTGAAACACTCTGATTTATGAAATGAATTGGGGCTATTGACGGTGTGTTGGAGAATTGGATTGAGAAAGTAATAGTTGTTATGTGTAACGTTTTCAAGCACTTTAAGCTCTTGAACTTGTAACTTGAAATTGTAAGGTGTTACAATATTATTGTTATAGGAGCCGACTTTAGAAAGAAATGTAGTGGCCGAAGTAGAAAGTTAATACATCCTTCAAAGGAGGGGAAAAATTAAGATGAAATACACTTTTCCTCCCTTGCCAATTGAAATACAACATTTTAAAATAAATGGTTAGAATGATTATTAAAGTAATGAAGCCTAACCCGATTAATTTAGCTTAGGTGTTATAACTGTAATGGTTATCGGTTTGATTTCCGTCAGAATCGGATTTGTAATTATGTAATGTTCGACACTAAAATACAGTTACGAATTCATTATTTCAATATCAAATACAATTCCAAACTTTAAATTTTGAGTCCGGTCAAACATAATCGATCTCTGGCCTAGGTTCTGTTTTATTCAACTGAACTGAATTTAATTTACTGAAATAAAATAAAATATAAATTATAACTACATCAAAATTGAACTGAATTGGAATAATTTTAAGTTGAAAGAAACAGAGTCAATAAAATATAAATTATAACTACACCAAAATTGAACTGAATTGAAATAATTTTAAGTTGAAATAAATAGATTCTTAGCCTCCAGCTATAAAAGATACGTAAAGAATTTGGTCGCGTCTATGCCCGACACCAAATGCTGGATTAAAGCACGGGAGATCGTTTGTTATGCAGTAGCTAGTACTAGTATTATACGTACTATGATTGTTGCTTGACAGATTGAGTTTTGTGGTTGATGAATTAGATAAGTATACAGATTCCATTATGGTGTAAGTACTGATGAGAATCAAGCTTTCCTAGCTGCATGTGGTTTTAAGCCCTAAAAGTTGTTAATTCGATGCATTAGGTAGGGTCCGTGTTCTCATTTTGTCTCTCTCCAACGTTTTATATGCATCTCTGCTTAATATTTAAGTACATAATTCTGTTTATTAATCTCAATCATACAGGAACTTTATTTATACGTACTGATTAAGACAACGTTTTAATTTGACACACAAACTAACCTCTAATTAATCGTTTTTTTGCCGTGCAAGTATGTATCATGTTTTCAATTTACACAAATTAATTCTGTTGAAAAGGAAAAATTGTACTGCTAGAGAAAAAACATCAATTTATGGATTTCGAAGTTATTCAAGATTTCAACTATAAAATAAAGCATAATAAATACACTCTCCGTCTCATAAAACTTTATACATTTATCATTTTTTTTATCTATTCCGCAAATCTTCATACATAACTAATAAGATAAGATAGTATAAACAATTTTAATAGTACATATAGATTATTGAATAAGCAATCGTGTTTATTCATTATTTTAAATAATGCAGAGTACATATACAAAATATAAGAAGTTATGTCTAATCTAATTAGGAATTAGAATAATAAGACTAATCTAACTACGAGTCTAATAGCTATGTTTAATCTAACTAGGATTACATAGTCTATTTCACCCCGCAGTTGAAGCGGGAGGAAGGCTGACATTAAGACTGTCACGAAAATCATCAAAGAGTATGCACGGAAGTTTCGTGAAGATATCTGCTATTTGATAGCGAGAAGGAACATGGTGGAATTCGAACTTCGCCTTTAGCAACCTATTCACGGACAAAATGAATGTCCATCTCAATATGCTTCGTGCGTTGAGGTTGCACGGGGTTGCCGGAAAGATATATGGCGGAGACACTGTCGCAGTAGACCAAAGTAGCTTTAGAAATCGAACAACGTAGCTCCAGAAGAAGATTGCGAAGCCATCAAGACTCAAAAACGACGTTGGCAATGCCTCGATACTCAGCCTCAACAATATATTTGGAGATCGTTGGTTGCCTCTTAGAAGACCAAGAGATAAGATTGTGCCAAGAAAAACACAATAGCCAAAAGTAGAACGGCGAGTGTTCGGACAACCGCCCCAATCGAATGATGCGTATGAGAGCATTCATGTGGTCGACCCTTGGATCATTCATGTAAAGGCAAACTTGTTGAACTACATAGGAGATGTCAGGTCGAGTGAAGGTCAAGTATTGCAAGGCACCTGCAAGGGAACAGTAAAGAGACGGATCCTCAAATGGCAAACACGCTTCAGAGCCGAGCTTGCTGTTGGTGTCGACCGGTGTGAGCGATGGCTTGAATTGGGACATACCAGCTCGCTGAATTATATCGAGTGCATAATTCTGCTGAGAGAGAATCAAGCCAGTTGTTGTACGAGTAACCGAAATACCCAAAAAATATGATAAGGGGCCGAGGTCCTTCATTGCAAATTCCGCACCAAGCATCTTCATGAAGGATAGCCGTTGCGTATCAAAGAATGCGGTGAGAATAATATCGTCCACATAGAGAAGAATATATGTTGTGTCGGTTCCTCGAGAGTAAATGAAGAGCGAGTGATCCGACTGTCTGTGGCAGAAATCAATGGTACGAACGAAATCAGCAAAACGTTGGTACCAACCATAAAGAGACTTCTTCAGTAGACACACATAATCCGTGTGTGTTTTATCCTTGAATCCCAATGGTTGATGCATAAAAACTGTTTCGTGAAGATTGCCATGAAGAAAAACATTCTTGACATCCAGTTGATGGATAGGCCATGAGCGAGAAAGAGCGATGTTGAAAACAATCTGGATAGTAGCCGGTTTGACAACCGGGCTAAAAGTCTCGTCACAATCAATGACAACTTGTTGAGACTTGCCATCACATACAAGACGAGCCTTGTGTTGCTTGAAAGAGCCATCAGAATTCTTTTTATGCCGTAAAATTCACATAGAATGAATAAGATTGGCATCAGAAGGACGGGGCACCAACTCCCACGTCTTATTCTTAATAAGAGCATTAAATTTTCAAGCATGACAATATTCCAATTTGGATCATGTAAAGAACTAACGGGATTTCGCGGAAGAGGGAAATAATCGTCGGTGTTTCGGTGAGGTTGACATAATCGGGACCGAAAACATTGAGATTTGGTGTGCGATGTTGATTTGAAGGAGGGTGGAGAATGGGGGCTGCTGGAGGAGAGTCGGGGGCGGGCTGTGGGGATGGGGCAGTCGCACCATCGGAAGGCAGGGGCTGCTGGATCGAGGAGGAGCCAACAACGAGATGTGAGGGCTGCTGGAGCGGGGATCCAATAGCCGAAATTGAAGAAGGCTGCTGGACCCGTGATCCAACAGCGGGAATGGAGGATGGAGGAGGTTGTTGGATCCGTGATCCAACAGCGGGTGTGGTGGTGGAGATGTAGTCGAGGAGGTAAGGTGATATACTTGGGGTCAAGAA
>JAYMSP010006043.1:0-12434 GCA_036897095.1 Plantago elongata | reverse complement strand
CAAAATTCATCAGGGGATAACTTTGATTTTTACGGGAAGCTGAGAAGAATTATTCGACTAGAATATGCAGGATTGCCAATAAAAAAATATTTTTGTTTCATGTCGACTGGTATGAACCGGGTCCAACTGGTATTAAGGTACACAAGGAGTACGAAATGGTTGAGATTAACCATAAGAAGATGTACCGTAGTAAATACGAACCATTCATCCTGGCTGATTAAGCAAGCCAGGTCGTCTACTTTGAATATACTAGTCTGAAACGTGATAAGCCAGACTGGTTGGCTGCTATACATATATGAGCGCACTCGAAGGTAGAGTATATTCATAGAGACAAATAAATTACCAACTCATACCAAGGAGAGTCTGCTGATGATACAGCTAGAAATTATGTACATACATCTAATGAATACATACAACTTAATGATGATGAATTTGTGGACTTAACCAACATCGACGAGGAGGAGGGTATGTGTGTATCATAGTTTCGTAATATATGTAGTGTTATGTGTTTTTTTACTGTTTCTAAGTTAATTTTTGTTGTAACGTTCATGCTTCTGGTATGTATACTATTTGTGTCCTCTATGCTCATGCAGATGCCGCACCACAAGAAGTACACGTATTGCCTACCTAGATCGAGTGGGACCCCGGAGGGTGGGGAGATAACGGACAGTGGTAGTACACCGTCATGGGATATTGTTGGTGGTTCTAGCAGCCAGACTTCGGGTGGGACTCATATCAGCCAGACCCCGCCACATCGTGAGTCTGTGTCTACATCTCCTGACTTTGAGGAGTTCCCTGACAATGGTTGTCCGTACGACCTTCAGATAGTGGCGGGTGCTGAGTATCAGAACAAGCCGATGATGTTCATCAATGGACCAGATAAGTAATGATTTAAGATTTTAAAATACTTAAATTATGTTACGTTTACATGTTCTCGTAATGTAGTAATTATAATTATTTCATTTATTATGTATTTTCGTTGATATTTGCAGATTTTGACCGAAAAATATTTCAGAGCAGCTGATGAAGATCATTTAGACTCGTAGGGAGAGAGCGGATGAAGGAGGGGAGAAGTGGTCGACACTGTCTAACTCGTTCGACAAGCTCAGGGTAAGATTTTATTTATTAAGTATATATATATATATATTGTGAAATTGTGAATGTGTGTGGTATGTTAGCCACTTTAATTGTTCGGGCGATATGTTAGTCACATTTGTTGTTAGTATATGTTGTAGGATTGTTAATGTGTGTGGTATGTTAGCCACTTTAATTGTTCGGGTGATATGTTAGTCACCTTTGATGTTAGTTTATGCTGTGGGATTGTTCATTTGATGTGGGATTGTTCAATTGTGTTGTATGTTATCCACTTTAATTGTGTTGTGTAATTTTGATTGCAAAAAAAGTTTTATATCCCGAATAGCATGGTGAGGCTTATGTGGCCTATGTTTGAGCGTCTTGGCTCAAACCAGTACAAAAACCATGTCGCTTCCATGAAAGTTAAGCGACACACTAAGCCCGCCCACTTAAGTCCTGAAGAGTGGGCTTACTGGGTCACGTACTGGGATAATGTTCACACTTATCACTAGATGTTCAACTCCAATAATTTTATTTTTAATGAAAAAACTCGTTACGTGAACACGCAGCTTGTCAAACAAGCTATCTGGTTTGAGAAGCTAATCAAGTTAACTTGATAAAAAAACTACTTGACCGACTACCAACTAATTAATGAGCTACACGATAATTTTGCTAAATAGAATCGTAATATTTGTCTATCTAGTTTAATATTTTTATAAAATCATTTTCCAGTGTACTTACCGACTTACCATGTAATGATCCGGGCCCTTTGAGGGCCGGCGCGGTTATTCATTGGCAACCCTCGGGTGATATGCTGGACTCATTGTACTAAAAAATTCTTTTCCATGCACTTTGGCCTTACTCGTTCGCGAACCGGAAGACTTTCAATTGTTTATCCATCTTAGAATTAATCCAGAGCAATCACACTTAACTCTGAAATTCTTTTAAGTGAATTTTTGAAAAGAGATTTGCACGTGCACTTTGTTGATATGAATAACGTTCTCGGAATATATATGTAGACATTGGTGATGATGAAAACTCGAAAAGAAAATGTCGACGTCGTCTGTCTGTCTCTCCAGTAATATGGGGATTCCAAGTGCAATACGTGTAAAATTTAGGCACCAAAATGTATTTTCTCTCTCGTCTGGTCTCGTGTATTTCTTGTCTATCTCTCTTTCCCACACATACATGTCAATCTCATCTCCGTCCTCTCCAGAGAGAAGATACCCATCCCAAACCCTAGGCTGATTATCTATCTCTATCTGACCCTTTTCTCAATTGATCGAACAAGATGCTTCGCATAGCTGGGAGAAGGCTTTTGCCGAGATCCGCCACATTTCTCGGCAGAGATCCATTTCCCATCGTCCATTCCTCTTCTCATGATGGCCGACCTTTCACCTTTTCTAGGACCGATTCGATTCTCGATCAATTCAGAGGTTTTTTTTTTCCTTTTCGTTTCTCATTTATTTTTTTGATTAGGTGTATTTGTATATGGTGTTTATTTTAGCTTATTAGGTTGATTCGGATTAAAGGTTTTTTTTTTGTTGGAATTAATTAAATGGTTACTATGAAGAAGCATAATGTTTTCTATTTTAATTTCGGTTTGTAGGTTTTCAGTGATTTGCACAACTGAGTTTTATAGTAGATAGAGTTGATGTTATTTATTAAAATCCAATGTTGTTGAGTTGATACACGAACTTGCATTATATTCTGATGATTGATGGATGCTGTATTCTTCCTAGTGCAGTTGAGTCATATTTCTTCTGCTTTACAGGTTTTCTTTTCCTTCTTCTTCTTTTCGTTTCCCTTAGTTTCTCTTAATAATTTCTTCTTGCTGTGTAGTAAATTTTGGACTTATTGGGAAGATTGTTGTTCAAGATGGGATATTTTATTTTAACAAATGCTTTGTTTTCATTATCTAATCCTAGGACTAGAACAAACATTAGGGTCGGTGTTAGAACCAATGTTGCCAAAACAGGCCAGTAATGATTCTAATAATGTAAATATTGATTAGTCACCACTGGAGGGCAAGCTGCGTTTCAGAAGAAGTTACAACACTTGGTTCTTTTATTGATTGTATGTGGCATAACACAGTTTAGACATGTTCTTAGTCATCTAAAAAAAATACTTGGAAGTTTAATACATGCAGTCGGCTCATTTTCCTACTGTATCATTGTCTGTTTAGTTGCAAGTATGAAGTTTAAAGTATGAAATTCATGCAACAAAGACGCTGGAGATCCATCATACTCCAATTAGTTGGACTTAAAGAGGCAAATATCTGTAATTTGTCTGATTGGTTGACCTAAAGGTTTTTCTTGGCAAATAGTATGTGATTTCATAGTGCATTTTATATTGTTGTGTCGCCCATATCTAAATGTAGATTAGTATCTTATATGAGAAGAATGATATGGATCATATGTAATTTGGGAGTTGAATGACCTGGCATGTGCATGTTATTATTATGTGATGGGGGTTATAGTAATAATAGTTTGGATGTAGGATTCATTGGTTTGCATGGTGAGGGACTAGCTTCATTGGATAGATTTTCTTCTTGTGAATATTTAATCTAATTGGTGAACTCTGTTGGCCATACATTTGTATTAAATTAGCGTATCAAAATTATTATTTTCACTTTCTTTGTATTATCTTCTTGAAACGTTGTTTAAAATCTTAGTAAGGATTAATGTAACGACCTGACAGCTAATGGGTCGAGACCCGGCCTGTCGGGCCGGCAAGGTTACACATGACTGTCCCACCACTAGGTATGATATTGTCCGCTTTGGCCAGAGCCCGCACAGATTTGTTTTTGGGTTTCCTTAAAAGGCTTCACACCATGGAAGAGTGGGGGTCTACGTATATACCCTTCATCCCTTTCACTCACAAGCGATGTGGGATGTTAGGTATTACAATCTACCCCTTTAAATTCTCGACGTCCTCGTCGAGCTTTCTTGGGTTATCCTGGGACCAACGATCCTTGTAGGATTCTAGAGGTGGCTCACACCGCCCATACAATGTAGCAACTTTGTCCCGCATGACACTTAGTTCTTGCAATTCCGGATAGTCCTACTTTGATACCATTTGTAACGACCCGACCACTAATGGGCCGAGACTCGGCCCGTCGAGCCGGCAAGGTTATGCATGACTGTCCCACCACTCGGTATGATATTGTACGCTTTGGGCTGAAGTCCGCACGGATTTGTTTTTGGGTCTCACGCAATTCGGGTCTCGTCATTACAATCGAGGTATGAGCGACTTCTCTGGAGGTAATAATGCTAATTCCCGTGCTTTTGAGCAGTTACGATTACCTCGAATGGATTTTCCTCGGTTTAATGGTGATGATCCATAGCCGTGGTTGCGTAAATGTCGTAAATACTTTATGCCGAGCCCGATGAATGACTGTGAGAGAGTTGTCATCACTGGTATGCATTTTGACAATAGTGTTGAGCATTGGTATCTAGATAACATTGAAGGTCATGAGGTGATGGGATGGGAGAAGTTTATTGACATTTTGTTAACTAGATTTATTGCTGTGAATAGTGATAGTTTTATTGGAGAATTTAATAAACTCAAGCAGTCAACTGGTGTGAATCCTTGATTGTGTTGAAATTTGAAGAGTTGAAATCCTTGATGTTTGCACATAACCGATCACTGGATGAACACTATTTCATTAGTAGTTTTCTCAGTGGATTGAAAGCTGAGGTGAATCATATGGTAGAGATGCTGTCACCTATGTCATTGGATCAGGCTATTCTTATGGCTAAGAAGTAGATGTGCTATTGGAGGCTGTTAGTAAGAGTCAATCTCAGTCTAAGTCAGTGGCATTACCATTGAAATCCGCTAAATCTGTCATGGAGAATGGTAAATCTCAAACTAGTTATGAGAAGAACACTATGGTTAAAAGATTGTCTAAAGAAGAGTTAGATAATAGCATAGTTACCGATTGTGGCCGCAATAGCGCCGCTCCGCAACACTAGGAGCTTTGGCCGCTACTGGCGCTACGGAGCGGACTATAATCAAATAGCGGCTGGAGCGTCCGTAATGCTCCGCCATAGGAGCGGCCGCTATTCAAATTTAGGCGAATTAAGAGGGTTTTGGGCAAATTAAGAGGGTTTAGGGCGAATTAAGATGCTACTTCAGGCGAATTAAGAAATGGAAGAGGTCATGTTGAGGTGGAGGATTTGTTGGATGGTTTTGGTGATGAAATCATGATTAGTAATTTATTGGATTTTGGGTATTTATCAGTATACTTGCGAATACTATGAGTACTATATAATTTTTATGACAACTGTTTGCAATGCTCCGGATAGCAATCATCCCGCTCCCGCTATTCCGCTATCCCGGTATAGGGGGCCGGCCACTCCGCGCCGCTATCCGGGGTCAATAACTATGGATGATAGGGAGAAAAGAGGTTTATGCTTTAACTGTGATGAACCATATACCTATGGTCATCAATGTAGGAGGCTATTTGTTATTGTATTGGATGAGAAGGATAGCTCTATTATGTTGGCTGGTGAAGGTAGTGATGAGGAGATGGCTACCATTTCACTGCATCCTGTGGGTGGACAAGCACCACCAGAAACTATTAAGGTAGTAGGTAAGGTGAGGAAGAATATCATTACCATCTTAGTAGATACAGGCAGAACACACAGTTTCCTGGATGAAGCTGTAACTAAAAGAATGAATTGTACCATGCAACTTACAAATTCATCTGTAATAACTGTAGCTGGTGGAGGGAAGTTGGAGTGTATGGCTAGATGCCCTGATTTACAGTGGGAAATGGGAGGTCTCAGGTTTACAGCCAATGTCAGGATACTACAGTTGGGTGGATATGATATGGTGTTGGGTGTGGACTTGATGAAGAAGATTGGTAAGGCTAGAATGTTGTTTGATTTCATTGAGCAAACTGTGTCATTTGTTCATGAAGGCAAGGAAGTTCTTCTTCAGGGATTGAAAGAGGATGTTGATGTGAAGTTTATGACTGAGAAGAGGTTGCAGAAAGTCATGAACAAACGTTCAAAATCAGTATTGGGATGTTTTTTTGTGATGCAGATGAGTAATTCTGTAGAGAAGGGTGAATCTGCAGAGTTACAGCCATTATTGGAGGAATATCAACATCTATTTGCTGAACCTACAAGTTTACCTCCCCATAGATCATCTGATGATAGAATTACATTACTTCCTGATACTAAACCATTCAAACAGAGTCCTTACAGATATCCATACCTGCAGAAGAAGGAAATAGAGAAGATTGTTCATGAACTATTTCAGAGTGGATTTGTACACCCTAGTCACAACCGTTTCTCAAGTCCAGTGCTTTTGGTGAAGAAGAAGGATGGCAGCTGGAGGATGTGTGTCGACTATAGGAAGCTCAAACACTTGTACTGTGAAGGATGGTTATCCTATTCGACTCATAGATGATTTGTTGGATGAGTTGGAAAGAGCTAAAGTTTTCAGCAAAATTGATTTGAGAGCAGGGTACCATCGAATCAGATTGCATCCTAATGATGTTGCTAAGTCAGCATTTGTGGTAGATTCTGGCTTATATGAGTTTAAAGTGATGCCATTTGGGCTTACAAATGCACCAGCCACTTTTCAAGCTCTAATGAATGACATTTTCAGGGAATACTTGAGGACTTTTGTATTAGTCTTTTTTGATGACATTGTTATCTATAGTGAAGACATGGAGACTCATCTGCTGCACTTGAGAAGAGTTTTTGAGTTACTCCATGCACATCCTCTGTTTGCAAAGAGATCAAAGTGTGCTTTTGGTTAGAAGGAAGTGGATTTTCTAGGGCATATCATCAGTGCTAATGGAGTAGCACCTGATCCTAAGAAAATCGAAAATCCAGGCTATCATGGATTGGCCTATTCCAGCTAATTTGAAAGCTTTAAGGGGTTTCTTGGGAATGACAGGATATTTCTGGAAAATTTTCCCAACACTATCGAATTAAGGCCAAGCCTTTGCATCAACTCACTAAGAAGGGGGCAATTTGTATGGTCTGAAAGTGCAACACAAGCTTTTGAGCAGCTGAAACAAGCTATGTGTGCAGCACCTGTGCTGAAGTTGCCTGATTTTGATCTAACCTTTATGGTGGAAACTGATGCATGTTATGAAGGTTTAGGTGCTGTTCTCCTTCAAAATGAACATCCTATAGCCTATATTAGTAAGGCTCTGAGCAACAGACACTTGGGGCTCTCAGTATATGAGAAAGAATTTCTTGCAATAATTTTAGCTGTGGAGAAGTGGAGATCATATTTGTTGCATAAACCTTTCATTATAAGAACTGATCACAGAGGAGTTTGAAGTATTTGATGGATCAGAAGGTTACCACACCTACACAACACAAATACTTGATAAAGTTGTTGGGTTCTAGTTGTACTATTGAGTATAAATTGGGAGCAAGCAATAAGGTTGCTGATGCATTATCCAGGAAGCAACATTCAGAGCCTGTAGTGGTGGATGGTAGTGCTTATGCAATTTCCATCACACAACCTTCATGGTTAGAGGTGAAGTTGAGTTATCAGGGAGATAAGGTGGTGGAAGAAGTTGTGAGTGAAGTTGCTATTACTCCAGCTAATGTCTTTATATTAGTGGGATGGGGAGATACTGAGGTATAAAGGCAAGCTATATGTGGGAGTTGCTACTGATCTTAGAGTTAACATGGTAAAGCACATGCATGAAAGCTCAATTGGTGGCCATTCAGGTTTTACTGCTACCTATAATAGGATGCAAATGGTGTTTTTATGGTCTGGTATGAGGGTGGTGATCAGGGAAATGATGTTAGCATGTCAAATTTGTCAACTTAACAAACCTGAACACACAAGAATGAAGAATGCCTGGACTACTACATCCCTTACCTGTACCTGACAGGGCATGGCAGCATATTACCATGGATTTCATTGAGAAATTGCCCAAATCCAGTGGTAAGGATACTATATGGGTCATAGTTGATAGGTATAGCAAGTATGCTCATTTCATTGCTCTATCACACCCATTCACTGCTGCAATATTGGCTGAACAATTCTTGGACTGCATTTATGAGCTGCATGGCTTACCTCAGAGTATTGTGTCAGATAGAGACAAAGTGTTTACCAGTCTGTTTTGGAGGGAATTGTTTAAAGCTATTGGAGTACACCCTAACATGAGCACTGCATATCACCCTCAGACTGATGGGCAATCTGAGAGAGTCAATCAGTGTTTAGAAACCTATTTGAGATGTATGACTGGTCAGAATCCCAGGAAATGGAGTGGGTGGTTAGCACAAGCTGAGTGGTGGTATAATACTGCCTATCATACCTCTATCAACATGAGCCCTTTTCAGGCTATGTATGGTTATGCTCCTACACATTTAGGTATGAGGCACCAGGGAATGTTATCTGCAGAGGGGTTAGATGCATTAATGGAGGAAAGGCAACAGATGTTGCTGCCATCAAGCATCATTTGCAGACTGCTGCCAATATGATGAAACAAATTGCAGATAAAAACAGATCTCAAAGAGTGTTCAATGTTGGAGATTGGGTCTATTTCAAGTTAAAGGCCTATAGGCAGCTATCTATGCATCACTCCAGAGTGTGGAAGTTAAGTCCCAAGTATGCAGGACCTTTTCAGGTAGTAGAGAAGGTTGGGGACTTAGCTTACAAGTTGTCATTACCTACTGAGAGTAAAATCCACCCTGTGTTCCATGTTTCTGTATTAAAGAAGCATGTGGATCCATATGCACCTTTGGCTGTGGGAAAATTACCTCCTATGGATGATGAAGGCCAGGTTTTGCTACAACCTGCAGCTTTACTGGGAAGAAGGATGGTTAAACGCAACAATGCAGCTGCTGTGGAATTATTGGTGCAATGGGCTCATTTACTGGAATGTGAAGCCACTTGGGGGGATTGGTATAAGCTGGTTCATGCATTTTCATATGTGGAGGCTTAAGCCTCAAGAGAAGGAGCGGGCAATGTAACGGAGAAGCCTAGTTTGTTAAGCTGTTTTGGATTTTAAGTGTTAGTTAGAGAGCAACTAACTAATGTGCCGGATTAATACGCGTGGCGTAATCCAACAGCTCCTGAAACATTTCGATTTTTCCTCTTCTTTGTAATTGTATAAAAGAAGGAATAAGCTGTTTGTAATTCTTAAATTCAGATAATAAACATTTCCAGATGTTCTCGATTCCTTTGTGGATCATTGAGGTAGCCATTTTCTCTACCATTGTTCTGTCAATTCTCTCGTGATAGAGACCTGCTGTTACATATATGCTTTGTATTCTTGAAAAAAAGATATTTTGGAATTTTCAGAACATTTACTTTTTCATAGCCTTCCGAGGATAAAACGGACTAACTTATAAAGGAGAAAATGTTTCATGTGTTTTAAACAGTAGTATTTAATTTTATGCAGATTTGATGTTGGTGAGCAGAAAAATCAAGATGTGTCAGCATATTTCTGTCCATTTAGTTGAGAATTTACTGTTTTCTGGACTATCACTGTGCTATCAAAACATTTTTTCCTAATACTTCCAGCTCATAACATTTACTTCTCGTTTCATCTATACAGTGGTCATAAGCTCTTACTATGATTTCTTATACTGTCCGTATTACATATGTTTTTGTTGGTCCAATTAGTTCACGAATATTCATCATATGCATGAATGAGGTGATTTGGAAGTGCTTTTTACTTGACTGATTGTAGACGTCCCTGTTTCTATTGTTCTACTTCCTCCGCAATATCTTATACTTTTCACCATGATAACAAGTTCCATGACTGAGTTAACTGCGCCCCATAACCTATGATTAGTGGTCCTTTGCATTTCTACTATCCAAACACCTATAGCCAATTATTATAACTGCTTGACTAATTACATTGATAGCAATATATACTTATCTTAGCCCATCTTTTCCAGGGTTTTCGTCAAGTGCCCTTACGCCAGAAAAACAATCTGGTATGATCTCTGATGTCCCAGCGACAGTGCAAGCAATCAAGAATCCCACTTCAAAGATTGTCTATGACCAGCTAAACCACGAGCGTTACCCACCTGGCGATCCAAGCAAACGTGCATTTGCCTACTTTGTCCTAACTGGTGGCAGGTTCGTGTATGCGTCCTTGGCCCGGCTCCTTGTTCTTAAATTTGTCCTCAGCATGTCTGCCAGTAAAGATGTTCTTGCCCTTGCTTCCCTCGAGGTTGACCTATCGAGCATTGACCCAGGAACTACTGTCACTGTCAAGTGGCGTGGTAAGCCAGTTTTCATCAGGCGCAGAACTGAAGATGACATCAAGTTGGCAAACAGTGTTGAGGTGGCGTCTCTCCGGGACCCACAAGAGGATGCAGTTCGGGTGAAGGATCCGGAGTGGCTGATTGTTATCGGAGTATGTACTCATTTGGGTTGCATTCCATTGCCAAATGCAGGTGATTTTGGTGGTTGGTTTTGCCCGTGCCATGGGTCCCACTATGACATTTCTGGCAGGATCCGTAAAGGGCCTGCACCTTACAATCTAGAGGTTCCTACATACAGCTTCTTGGAGGATAACAAGCTGTTGATTGGTTGAGGATTTACTTCCGCAGGGATGTAATAAACAAACCAGACATATGGTGACGAATATTTTTATGCCTTTTTTTTGGTTAACTGTTAACTTGTATGGGCTATTCTAGTTGAAGATGCTTCATTAGAGTTTTGTCTTGTATTGGCCAAAGTGGCCTGAAGTGGTCTGAATAATGCTGGGTACTTATATATTGGTGTTGTTATTTGACGATGTGACATTTGTTATTTGATGCCACACAACATCTAATGAGATATTATAGGTTTTGCATATGCAAGTTATGAAGCACCTTTTGAATTTTGGTGATTTTTGTTATCCAGTTAAGATTATTTCAGTCAATGCTTCTGCATCTGCATGTATCCCGAGTGAGTTTTGCTGCCTTGGATCTTCAACTGAACTTGCATTCATTACCCACTAAACGATGTCTACTATAGGAAATTTCTTAATAAATGAATGAAATGCAATTTGTATTTCTGAATTTGAAAGTTTGTGTACCAGATTGAAAGGCGTGGATAAAAACGAAAAGAATGAGGGCAGAAAGGAGAAATCAACATTAAGAGCGAAACAATCAATACGTGGTCGTGAACAGAAATAAGATGTCTATCAATGAGTCTTATTCTTTGGTTATTCTTTGGTTGATTGGTTGGTGTGTCCAAAAGGTGTGTCGGGGGATCTTAGACCATGCACGGCGCGTCGCGTCGTCTTCGTTTTTCTCCAGTGGTTACGCGTCGTCGCCACATCATCAATTTTTTATTTTTTTAAAATTTTATTTACATAATATTCATATTATAAGAGTGCTTACATGTCGAAATTAATAAAATTGAATTATTACAGGTTGTTTTACAATTTTAAGTTTAATTGAGAGAAAAAATGAGTTCGAGATGGAATGATCAAAAAATAATCGAGATTGGTTTCTATTCGTAGATCTCGAAAAGACGAATCCGTTGGTATTTTTTTTTATATATTTTTACATTTATATTTTTCGAGTTATTCGCGTTTGAAATTGGACAAGATATAAAAAAGCAAAAAAATATAAAAAAGGAAAAAGAAAAGACGGCTCCATCTTCTCCATCTTCTCCGGCCTCTTTCCCAATTTCTTCTCGCCGACTGAAGAAACAAAAAAGAAAAAAATTAAAAAGGGGGCAACACATGGCAGCAGCCGATTGGCTGCTGCCCGCGCCGTGGCACGACGCCAATCGACTCGCCGTGCTCATTAGCGCGGCGAAAATCGACCATTGGGCCGCCTTCGGCGCGGCGTCGGACACGACGACCCGTCGTAGAATGTCTTATTTCGTGAGCTTGATCTTGGCCGTTTCGGTTTGTCATGTTTATGTCTGTATAGTCCTCTGTTTTGCAGTTTGGTTGGGTTCTATGGTTAATTTAGTTGTAATGTGTATGTGGGCTTGATTCTTGTGCCCGTTGCGTTGTAATAAAGTTTAACTTGTTTTTTTCTTTTTCAACGCAACGGACGAATCAAAAAGCTGGAACAGAGACAAGAGCATAGTGTCACGGTCTGTTTAGCTTGCGCGGTCCAAGCCCAAAAGGAGTCCAAATCCATGGAGGAATTATTTAGAGAGATCATGAAGAGCCATATGGAGGTGGAAATTCTCTAGAACTATCATGTAAATTGTAGAAAATAAGTAGCTTGTAAATGGTAGATTGATCTAGATGTAGAATAATCTAGATATCTCTCCACTCTTCCTTAAAGGAGGTGGAAACTTGTATAAATAGGCCTTTGGCCTCCCCATTCTGATCAATCAAGCAATCAAGCATTCTTGCAAACTTCCAAGCTCTCTAACACACTCTTCATACACACATATTCCGCACTCTGATAAAA
>JAYMSP010006042.1:0-12435 GCA_036897095.1 Plantago elongata | reverse complement strand
CTAATAAAATAATAATAAAAATAATAAAATAAAAATTATTTATTTTATTTTTCCTATGGCTCGAGTTCGACCTGAAAAGTGCCCGGGAATCGATTTTACATTTTTTCAGATTTTATTTGCGAGTCGTTTGGAAGCCAGAACGATCCAGTTGTATATAATCGTAAAAATACCACCCTACCCTCGCCTTCCTTCTTCCCCTTCTTTTCAAGTAAGGGCATAATGGTCCATTCACCCTCTTTCTTCCCCAAAATTCTCCCAGCGCATGTTGAATCGAATTGCAGTGCCAAAGTCGACCAACTCCGCGCCGATCTGCTCAATCCTTCGCGCCAAAGCCGAACCCACTGCACCAATCAGCCGTCCCGGTGTCGTGCCAAGCCGCGCCAAATCACCGTACCAATCCGCCCCGAAATCGTTCAAAAGGCCGGACACGCGGCACGCGGAGGACTTCCGGCCGACTCAAGGCCACCACCTCTCACTCCTATATATAGGCCGACCCCTGCTCCCTTCTTCTTCACACCACTTCTTCCTCTTCCTCTCTTCCCATTTTCCAATCTTCATTGCTCCTCCGAGCACCACCATACTCCGCCCCAAATTCCGGCCAAGTGTCGTTAACTCGACCGAGTTCCGGTTAGTAATAACCACCTCCTGCCGCCACGACCACCACCGCACGGTCTTGATTACCTTTTCCCAGATTAGTGTCGTTATAACGCAACCAATTTGTCCGGTAAAGTGTCCCTCGTGTCGATTATATTCGAAATACGAAAAGGGAGACTAAGTCGAAATTATTTGCGGTCTCGTGCCACCCGACTGTCGACACGTTGCTCGCTCTCACGCTCGCACTCTGCTCGGAAGTACAAAGCCGCTTAATTGTCCAGACGTTCAAGGTGAGTGATAACTGACTTTCGGCATCAGGTCATGGGAAAGTTAAAGTGCCACTGTTCATTCCTTGCTCTTTCATACCTGTTCATGTCTACTTACCTGCTTGGCTAACTCTGACTCCGATTCGACTACTAACTCCGATTCATGTACATGTTTATCTGCCTGACTGACTAACCCTGGTTGCGACTACTCGACGACGATCGACCGACTCTGACTCGTTACCGATTTAGACTGCTAACTGTGTCACGGTAATTGACCTGTACTTAGGATAGTTAACCTGTATTGACTTGATAGTTGCATATTCCAGATACGGAGTTATACTGTACCCTGAGTACGTCCTGTTAATCCCGGATACTGGACTGATCCTGTTTATTGAGCCTGTTACTGATCCTGTTTACTGATACTGTTATTGATCCTGCATATTAATCATGTGTATTGATCCTCATGCACTGCATTGCACGAAAAACTATTTTCTGGAAAAGCAACCACACACTGTTTTACTGAAATTTTGGGAAATTGTCCTGGTCGACATTGTTGACATACTGTTACTGTAAAGCGATCTGCAGCGCTATCTTTTTCGGGCAACACTGACTGTACAACCATTCAAACGGTCTCAATTTTATGAGTTGTGACGAGTCGTGACCGTCATAAAAGCAACTCCTTGCCTAGTTACGCTGCTACTGATGAGACCGCAACCTGATCAGTTCGGTCTAGCCCAAGACAGTTACTATTTAGTATTGTAAATCTGGCACCTTTCATGTGTTATGATACTGACTGACTGTTACCAGTTTCCCCACTGTTTACAATTGTCTGATCAGCGAGTATACTGTACTGTTGCATTAATACGCATATTCATGCATGCTTGATTATCCTCACTGAGTCCATGTGACTGACACTCTCCCTGTTTCAATAATCCTGCTTTTCCAAATTTGAAGCACGAAGGGAGGACTGGGTAGCTAGGTATACCGGCTGATACTAGGACTGGACATTCCGCTGCTAATCCTCTAGTATAAGCGTGTGTTTTGTGTGTCAAGTTATAAAATACATCTGGAGTTGTAATATATAATATTTTGATATTTATATATTTGAATATTCGGCACAATCCTTGACGTCTGGACCAGATCTGGGACGCGACAACAATTATACTACAAATCAACAGAAAAGGAATGGGACTAACTTACCCTTATATATGGACAAGTACCCTTACCTAAATTTGAAGCCTTTGTTGCCTTTGATTTGTACAAGGACTTGAGTTATTTTATACCTTGTCCAATTGTTAAACTAACACTAGGATTTATATTTACCAAAATTAACCACAGTTAACGATGATAGTTTAGTTGCTTAATACTTCATCCCTCATGAATTGGAAGTCCTATATTTTATTTTGAGTTATTTTAAATTAAAAGTTTCATTTCTTTAGATAGAACATATATCTACTCCTTTATAAGTAATCTCTCATACTTTATTTATTATTTCTCCTATTCTATTTAAGTATATTCATAATTTATTACCTCTTTTTCTACTTTATTAATTTTTTCTAAATATATGTCAGGTCCCACCGGACTTTCCACTCAGAACGGAGGGAGTATAAAGTAATAAAGATTACCATCTTGCTGATTCTCTTATGTCCTATCAGCATAGACTTTGTAATCTTAAGAGTATGCATGTCACAACGAGCAGATAACTTGTGTCTACGTTGAGACTTGTGAGTTTTAACAAGGGGACCATAGGTGGACCATAGGTGATAGATAGATCTATTGTTTATTGTGAAATGTAGAAATTTTGTTAGCTGTCAGAAGTTTTAATAAGCTGACTTCCGTTTCCTATGCTCTATTTTCTTCAATCTTGGTGCCGTACTTCAGATATGCACAAAGTGTTGTATCACTTGGAAATTATATTATGGCCCATTTCTCATGGTGTTGGGCTTGGTTTAGTGAGCTCTAATCAATTAACTTCATGTTGGGCCAGTGTTACCGGACTGCAAGTTTTGTTAGGACTTCAACTTTGTTTAAATGACGTTTCAATAGGAATAGGACATGCTCAACGGGCGGAATACAACCCGATTGAAACTATACAAATCTTCGACGAGGGCTATCCAAAACCGGACAAAAACTAAACCAACCAAAGGAGACAACCAAAAATAACCAATAGACTCCATACAACAGTAGCCAAAATGAGTCAATAGTCCAGACCGTAATCAAGCCTCAAAAAAACGCATAACCAAGAAACACCACCATGAACCATCCTTACACTTGCTCTATACTGAAATTAAGGTTTATTAGATTCGACTATTCTAGTGCAACATGCTCATTTAAAAGAAGTTTAATTTATTTTAAAATACTATTATAGCAATTGTGCATACCATAGCGATACAATAAAGTTATAATTAAATTATCGACTATTCTCTCCCATCATGCCTAACTTCATTCCTTTTGTCCATATTTGGGGTAAGTGTAGGTAGAATGACGGACGATTCGTTCATGTAATCACCAAACCAAACCAAGATGGAATCGAATCGAATCATCTGAGTAATAATTAGGCTCAGTTAAATATTATTTGTTTGAATAGTGATGGACAGTTTAGAGGGTGATCAAGTATAGTTTAATTCTGTGTTAGATTATAAAACCATACCTGGTCCATAATAATGTAATATAATGACCCACCGCAAAGGATAGAAATTTCCAAAATGGTACTATCACCAACAGACCCATTAAAATAAGTCGGCAACATAATTTGACTCGACAAACCATCATTTCAAGTTCATATTAATACAATTCAAGGATCTGACCATCCTCTATTTGTCCTACTCTTAACCAAATTACATTAAAGGATATCACAAGCACCCCCCATGATTGTAAATTATCATAATCACAAAATATACTATTTACTAGATACCTATTTCTTTCGTTACATACATTTTCACAACGACTTATTATATATTAGATACTATTAATTCCTCTTGAGAAGTTGAGATAAGTCTTAGCGGCCTTTGGATGGACATTTGAGTGGGCATTTGGATGGATTTTGATAAAAATTGTGTTTGGATAGATTTGAGTGGGATATTTTAAGTGTATTTTAGGCCAAATCACTATTTATCGAGTCAAATGGGGATATTCAAATTCTCATCCAAACACCCCCTTAAAATCTGAAATAGCACATATGACATACGGTGAATGTCATAACATTAACAATCGATCTCTAATCATTAATATTTGATCATTATTGTTTCGAATAATAATAAATTGTACATGACATATGTTATTAAGAGACAATATCATATATTTTACGGAACTTGGTATAATAACTTACAATGAAGTCTAAACATTATAATTCGGCCCGACTTCGTATTCTCAAATTATACACATTATATTATATGTGAATGCAACCGAACCAAATGAGAATTACCACGCTTTGTAGGTCATACCCACTAGTCCACTGCTATGCATGTCCACCGACTAATTTCATAAGCCTATGGCCTATGTATAATACGAACTAAAACTCCAGGAGGAAGAAAGCCATTGAAAGAAAATTAAAGAGAGAAAAAAAAGGGAATCCATGAACTACACCACACATTAACTATATGCCAATCATGAAAGTATCAAAGTTTGGAAGTATTTAATACAATCAGCTAGACGAATATGGTTGAGTAGGTTAATAAATATAGGTTGAGCACTATAATTCGCTCCATAGTTTATGCACTCTATCACCATTTCTTCACACTTGATCATCTTGTTTATCATGATAGATCAAATGGCAACTATACTGCAAAAAGTTTCTTAAACTCAAGGTGGGAGTTTATAAATTATTTTATATGTAATATTATAAATATATATATATATATATAATTTATCAGCTACAAACTATATGTTCATATGATAAATGCATTATAAAGATATAAATTTATCGATTGAAGAAATAAATTGATATTCATTTAAACAATGTACGTATTTCATAAATAATGTATAAATGAGTCAATGTCCAAATATGTAGAAGTCCCATCATGACAGCTTTGTTGATCACCCCACAAAACCTCCACCTCAGTGTCTTGTACTACCATTACTCTTTCAGCTCACTTCCCAGCACTTGTCTTCCCTTCCATTCCATTCCATTGCTACCTCCAAAGTCAATGTCCCAACACTCCATTCTCACCTCATCTCAACTCCCATTTCACTCAATGACCTAATTAACAAACAATCAATCAAAACAAACAAACAAAAGAAATGTCTGATAATGGAACATCATCAGCATTTAATCTAAACGACGAGCTTTCCAAACGGACCTCTATCTTCGGGTTACGTTTATGGGTTGTCCTAGGAATATGTGTCGGTGCGGGTATCGTCATCCTCCTCTTCTTCATTTCTCTCTGGTTCACTTCCAGAAAAAACAAGCGAACCACCTCATCCTCCTCCATCGCCTTGACCCGCAAGAATTCCGCCATTCCCACTGTCTCCAGAGAAATTCAGGAGATTCGGAAGCCCGACCCTGGATCCGACCCTATTGTTGAGCCCGACCCGAAGGAGGATCATCGCATTCATGTGGAAATTGGGAAGGGGCATAGGATTGCTTACCCGGAGAGAACCGGGCCGAGTTCCGGGTCGGGTCATGGCAGTGGTGAGGCACGGGCCGGTGGGGAGCTGGGCGGGCCGGAGGTGTCGCATTTGGGGTGGGGGCATTGGTATACTTTGAGAGAGCTGGAAGAAGGGACTAATGGGTTTGCTGATGAGAATGTGATTGGTGAAGGTGGATATGGGATTGTTTATCAGGGTCTTTTGGAGGATAATTCTAGAGTTGCTGTCAAGAATTTGCTCAATAACAGGTACTACTATCATTCTATCAATTGTTTTCAATTTAAGAATCTGAATTACATGTAATATGTTGTTCTTAGTGACCATGATTGTTATTTAAGTCATGAGATGAAGTTCATTAATTAATGGTCAAGGTGATGATTATAGACTTTATAGTCTATAGATAGTGTTTTCTGAATTCTGGGAAATGGTATGTTCAGGGGACAGGCAGAAAGAGAGTTTAAGGTTGAAGTTGAAGCAATTGGGCGTGTGCGGCACAAGAATTTGGTGAGGTTGCTAGGCTATTGTGCCGAAGGAGCTCACAGGTACTTCTAGTTTCAGTTCAGCCTTGAAATGTGTTCGTATTTGATTCCGATAATGTGGTAAAGAGTTTTGTTCGTGTTTGATTCAGGATGCTTGTGTACGAGTTTGTTGATAATGGAAACTTGGAGCAGTGGCTTCATGGAGATGTTGGGCCAACGAGCCCGATGACGTGGGATATTCGTATGAATATCATGCTTGGAACTGCTAAGGGGTAAATTGAATTTTAAGAGTTTGATTCTGTTGATCGTGTGCTCTTTCGTTTATGATTTTTGTTTCTGTATTGGTAGCATTGTGATTGAAACCTTTGAGTTTCTTAGGTTGACATACCTGCATGAGGGACTTGAGCCTAAGGTCGTTCACCGTGATATTAAATCCAGCAACATTTTGTTGGATAGACAGTGGAATGCGAAAGTATCTGATTTTGGTCTTGCCAAGCTCATAGGATCTGAAAAGAGTTACATCACCACTCGGGTTATGGGCACATTTGGGTGAGTATTATGATGTTTGGCGAGATGATTTTCTTTTGTATCTGCAACTGATTGTGAGCTAAACTGAATGGTTTGTTTTTCTTTAACTTGTTTTTTTGAAGCTATGTTGCTCCTGAATATGCTAGCACTGGCATGTTGAACGAGAGAAGTGATGTCTATAGTTTTGGCATTCTTATAATGGAACTCATAACAGGGAGGAACCCAGTCGATTATAGTAGGCCACCAGGGGAGGTACATATATATTGCTCTGCTTAGCTTTATTTCAGAAGTTTCTCCCAAGATGCAATACAACGGACTTGAAAACTTGTAAACTTCAAGAGTGCTGCTAATACTCCTTGGTGTTCAATCTTCAGTGCTAAACCTTACGAGTGCTGTGTGTAACTTTTCCTCTGGCGGTACCTAAGTATGAATCAATTTTGCAGGTGAACCTGGTTGACTGGCTGAAAACAATGGTTTCTAGCCGAAATGCAGAGGGTGTTTTGGATCCAAAATTACCCGAGAAGCCTTCGTCAAGAGCATTGAAGCGAACTCTTCTAGTAGCTTTACGGTGTGTAGACCCAAATGCTCAAAAAAGACCCAAGATGGGGCATGTGGTGCACATGCTTGAGGCTGATGACTTCCCTTTCCGTGAGGTAACTATTATATGGCCTATCACAATATCATATGGCCTATAGTAAATGCATCCAAAGTTCTTGCTGGTCACAGCTTTGATGTGGATAGCCGAATCAATTTCCTGTCTTTTAATAGTACAAAAAGATTGATCGGATTGTGAAGTTAGTTTCCCATGCCAAATAAGTCAGGTTGGAGTAGGCAGATACCTTTGTATTAATTTTTTAGGTTGATTGCTCTGATAAATTTTTCATCGACAAATTACCATTTGTTTCTAGCTGCCCTCATTGCGTTGATGTGCAATGTACGATGACATTATCTGAGTCGGAACTTATAAGGAGGAAGTAAATTAACTTCTCAAAAAAATTGGTATATTATTGGAAGATATAAATAAAATTGAAGATCCAGGACCTATTAATGTAGCTAATAACGATGCTTAGTTTCTTAGCTACAATTATTCCTTAAATGGGTGCTTCCCTTGGCATTTTGTAGGAACGCAAAGGTGGGCGGGAGCTAGGCCAGTTGCGTCCTGGGATGAAGGATAGGCGAGTGGAGAAACTTATTACAGAACCAGGCGATAGTAGTGGTTACGAAAGTAGCATCCAAACCGACAGATCTTTGTTGAGGAAACAAGAAACTGATGACGAGCTAGCCTAATTTTTGTCAAAGGCTTTAAAAGCCACCCTTCTTGCGCTTTTGTATTCTAATCTGCTGGTTCGCAACTACTATATGTAGATATCTTAGTACTTTGCTTGCATGCCAGAAGTGTTCATTTCTTTGTTCCATTCCATGTATTAATAGGGGATTCTTGATAGAATTCAAATTGATTTATTTCAACATTCTGAGAGCTTAATGTAATTTCAGATTTTTCTGTGTATTCTGTGTATGATATAGCAAGATGCTCCTCTTACTGTAGGGGAGACTGGACTTTTGTAAGTATAATAGAACTCTTCCAGTTCAAATTTTCAAGCAGAAGGCACAGTTTGCACAATCTGCGTCGGCAACAGTTCCTTTCAATGTTAGTATATGATGTAGCAAAATATATTTGTAGAATTGCTTTTTATGCCAACTTTTGCAAGATGAGTGTATGTTCAGATTGTTGGTGATCATCCTATGTTCATACTGCAACTAATCTCTGGTTGTGTTATCATACTGATGGTGTTCAGCAATTGCACTAGTATCATCCAAGCACTAGTATCATCAAGTAAACCATTTATTGTTCAGAACATTTCATTGTATATGCTGAAAAAGGGTTTAATATAGTTTCTAGACAATTAAGTTAACAGTCAACTTTCAACTTTTAAATATCAGACTCAGTACTTGATGCTAAACCAACAAATTTCTGGGTCTTCTCAACTTTCTTTCAAATGGTAACTAAAAGTTAAAATGGACATTGTTCCATTCAAGTTTATTTGTTCTAGGAAGAAGACGACACTCCTGGTGACGAATTGTTTCCTGAGCAGCTCATGTCTAACTGCAATCTTGACAACGTCTCATCCCTGCAAGCATCCTGCAAAAACAGTGGTACAACTGGAGATCTTAGAATACCGTATTGGTCTGAATATATATACTTGAAATCTACAGCAACATTACCTTCGAGGCAGCCAGGTGATTCAGCAATCCGTAATGATTTTGTGTAGATGGAATAAAACTGGGATGAATATCTGAATTAGTAGCAACTGCCATGGGTGGTGGGAGCATAGGTTGGGTTGAGGATCCAGGACCACTTTGCATAAAAGCACCATGATTTCTGGAGAGTAATTCTGGTCCTCTGTTAGCAGTAGGTAATGCATTCCCTTCAGCCAATTCCAATCCGGTCTGAGACGGGAGAAAGGATTGTACTGAGCCCAGCGAGTAGGATGGATGTCCTAATCCGTTTCTCAGGGTTAACATCTGCAATATGACAACTTTTGAGAAACTGCATAAACGATATCTCTATTCATTAACTAATGTTTAGTTGCTTTGTGGTTCTCTTACCTTCTATCAAGTCCACCTACAAAAATAATCTACAGTCCACAGCATAAAAATTTAACAATTCTTCACAAACTTCAATATAGAACATAATAAATGCTCCAGACTTGCATACTCTGTAAATAGGTCCTTACAAGATTCTAAAAGGTCATTTGATTTTGACTCACACAAGTCCGATGTGCACGTATCAAGTGTTCAGATATCTAACACTACTAATCATTAACATAATCATATGCCTGAAATCGGGCAAGAATTAAAAAAAGTTGAATGCAAGTGTACAGAATATATACCATCAGCAGCCTAACAACTCAGAGACTAACAAAATAATTGAATAAGGCAGCTAAAACTGAATTTAAAAGAAGGGCCCAAATATGGATAGCATTATTTAAGTCTATAGTCACTTTGGGAATCCCATTTTCAACAGAATAGATATGGTAGCCCGAACTGACAGTTGAAGGTTGAAGTCAACAGGTCCATAATAGATTTAAGTATAAATGCATAATCTGTTAGAGATGTTAAATATGATATAACCTATTAGAACTGATATGGGAACTCACAATTTTGAAATTACACATAACAATATAACATATATACTACATCAGATTATCAGAAGATGGATATGAGAATATATCTGGTTTAGATTCATATACTTAGGTAGAGCAGAGGTGCTTGATAAAATTATTTGACTCGTGGACTGAAGTTTTACAAGTTTGATAGTAAATTATAACAATAAAGAGCAAGTCAAGTCTCTTGTATTTGAGCAATAATGCTCCATGACAGTGTCTGATGAGTCGTTAGACAAGAAGACAATATAAAGCCATGCAGTGAGAATAGACTACTTGCATATCTAACCAAGTGAAGACAATGGTTTGGAGAATGATACCAAGAGGCAAATACTTTAAGCAACGTAAGATCATTGTTCCACCGTCATCTGTAACCTAACATCTTGGTAAAATTGAAGCTATCATGATTCATGGTTATGAAAAAATCGTAAAAGATGATTACAATAAGTTTAATATGTGCAGCGTAAATGCCATCACCATTGTTACTATCAAGAGTATACATCCAATCAATCATACATCAATTAAAAAGATAAGCACATTACACAAAAGTGGACCACATGACACAAGTATGTAGGGATGCAATTTGTAAAATACTTTTATGATTGGCTAAATTAAAAACGTAACCTGAACTTGGAGTTGGAGTTGTTTGAGATATTCAATCGCTTCATCCAACATCGAGGCCTTATCGGTCTAGCAAAGAAAGGCACAAAAACATCCTAAGATTAGATACATCCTTAAAACCTTGACAAATGATAGAGACATTGCATAAATTATTCACCTTGTTCGAATTCGGAATTAAAGTCTGCAGTGCTTTCAGTTTCTCATTAATCCGACTTCTCCTCCTCTGTCCACAACAAATAAGCTTGTCAATAAAACTTACATCCCTAAATCTTGAGAAACATAATGCAAGATCATCTCAATAACATAAAATTGTCAGACCTTTTCTGTCAAGTTATGAACTTCAGCAGCTCTAGTCCTCTTCGACGAGCGTTGCGCCGGATTAAGTGAACGCTCAGAACCTTCAGAACCCTTGGAAATCATTTCACCAAACAAGACTAATCATTAGTGTAAAATGAGACCTCAATAACAAGGTTATTGAACAAGTTTCACAAACTTGCAAAGAGTAATACAGACAACAAAATCGACCATTTTGGGAACTTCATTTCATGAAATAAATCGAATTGAACTAAACTGAGCTGAGCCCTAGATGTTTGAGCTACTACAATTCTTTAACAATATAGCTTAAATTCTACTGTACTAATCACTAAACAACAAATAAAGCAAAAACGGGAAACAGATGTTCCAATTAAACACGAATTAAGCTTCCATTGCATTCGATACCTCACAATTGTTAACTCCATTAGCAGGATCAAAGTCACCATTCCGAAAGAATACACTCGAATCCGAAAAATTGATGCTTGAAGAAGACTCCGCCGCCACGCCGCCGCCGAATAAGTTCCCGGCAGGAGCCGAGCCGTTATTGGGAGCAGCGGAGTTGGAATTGTGAATAAGAATTTGAAGGAAAGAAGACATGTCCTCAGATTCATTGTTTCCGTAAAGATCCGCCATTTTTACAGCAGCAACAGGATGAGAGAAGGACCAGTAGGGTACTGAATTGTTGGTGTAAGAGAAGAAAGATGGCTATTTACGGAATTGAAAAAGGTGAGATTTTGACAATGGATCTTTTCCCTTATTAATAGAGAGAGAAATGTGGGTGTGGGTGTGGTTTTCGATAAGTTTCCTTTTGTGGAAAGTGTTGTTACTTGTGTTCACTCCATTTGCAGACAATACATCATCCCGCCTTAATGGTGTCTTAATTTCCATTTTTGCACCGATAGGGGTCTCCTTCTCCTTCTTATTCCTATTTCTCCCCTAATCTTCTTCATTTTGCACTTTCTAATCACGGCTGTCTCAATATATTTTACTTGGTTTGGTTGATAGTCCGGTCATTTATAAAACTTATAAGTTAATGTTACACCGACTTAGTAAAATGAATTGTTAACTATGTGCCAAACATTTCGTAATTGAGAAATTAAAAAAGATATGGTCACAACTCAATTAAAATTACTAGACTAACAAGATATGAAATATATCTAAAAAGTTATTGTGATTCAAATGTATGTGAATCGAGATAGTACAGATGTGGAATAAAGTTCATACTTATGCATGTGGGATTAAGACCTTACTTTGTTGCTGATTCAGTCTAATTGTCAAAACATTGCTTTAATTGTGAAAAATATGAAAGCATAGTGTTCTCTTTCTTTTTGATTAAAGTATTAACACATGTTACTACTTCCTATTTATTTGTGAAAGTAGATTTAACTTCATTTTAGAATCTAAGTACGTCGACAATCTTGTTTAATTGCCCATTGGATAAACAGCCAACACCATAGACTCAGGCCACCCGTGGAAAAACTATCTAATGCCGAGTAATTTTGGATCTTGCAAGTAATTCATCGTCAGGTTTTAAAATGAGTTTAAGACTTCAAGCTAACTTGCTTAATAGCTTGAGCTCATTTGGAAAATTGAAACCTAGTCATGGATTACTTGCAAGATCCAAAATTACTCTGCATTAGAAAGTTAGTCCGCGGGTTGCCAAGCTTGAACACATTTTCATCATCCCCGTGGAAAAACTATCTAATGCCGAGTAATTTTGGATCTTGCGAGTAATCCATCGCCAGGTTTCAAAATGAGTTTAAGACTTCAAGCTAACTTGCTTAATAGCTTGAGCTCATTTGGAAAATTAAAACCTAGTCATGGATTACTTGCAAGATCCAAAATTACTCTGCATTAGAAGTTAGTCCGCGGGTTACCGAG
>JAYMSP010006041.1:0-12436 GCA_036897095.1 Plantago elongata | reverse complement strand
CTCCTCTTTGTCTCACTTTTGTGTGAATATGTTTAGTTTTAACATCTATTCTCTAGTTTGTACCATCATTTGTTTAGTTTTTAGTGTTTTACAGTGTTCTGAGAAATTATCTAGTTTTTGGTCTAGTTCTTAATGCTTTACACATTTTTGTCAATATTTCAAGTTTTTAATGAATTACTATTTTTTTAAGAAATTTGTCTAGTTTTTCGATCTATTCTTTAATTTTCAACATCTACTGTTTAGTTTTAATGTTGTTACAGCTTGGTATGAAAGTGTCTAGTTTTTAACATCTATTATTTTGTTTTAATGGTTTTTTTTTTTTTACAGTTTTTAACATTTTTTCTCACTTGTTGATGTGTATGAAGGTGTTGTTGAGTTTAACGGATAGTGGGGATGATTTTAAGAGACTTTTTGTGTTGTATACCTGCGGCATCTTTCTAGCACCAACATCAGGAAATACTATGGACATGAGACTTGTTAGAGTTGAGAAAGTAACTTGCATACGCAATATGGACTAGTGTGGTTTCGTGGCTGATACTTTGGATGATGCAGTTGCGAGATACAAGTTAACTACGCAAAACCATATTCATGGTTGTATACTAGTGCTTGTACTAGCTTACCTCTATAGATTCTCATGTAAAGGGCGTGCTGATCCTGTTTCACTCCCCCTTATTCAACATTGGACAATGAAGAAGTTGTCAGAGAGGATTAAAGATGAGAAGACTATTGGATTTTGAAATTCTCTCATGGTTGATTGGTATCATATTAGTAAGCAGATACTCAAACTTGTTGTGCTTAATTAATTATAACAACACTTGTCCCCGCATCAAATATCCCATCCCTGATGGTGTTCGTACTGATTCGGAAATTCAGAGTAGTTCAAGCAATGTTAGTCATTCTCCCTTTCCTTGTATTTGCCTTTTAAGTTTTATCTAAAACTGTCTAGTTTTTAATAGAGTTTGTCTAGGTGTTTGATATAGTGTAGTTTTTATCTAGTATTTGCTTGGAAAAACTGCTGTTACAAAGTGGTTTATCTATTTTTGTAGGTCATGGATGAGGCAATGCAATTTTTTAAACGAGATGTTAAAGTTGTTTTCCACGTATATTTAGATCGCATGTTGAAAATCCTGAATGTGGCTTCTAAAGTTGAGTCTGCATCGCAGGAAGAAGTCTGTCAAACCCAGAAGTTCTGGTCCAACAATGATGTTCTGAATCAAATTGATAATGTGGTGAGCATGTAACATTTGAAGTTGAAGACCGACTTCTCAAGTTTCAGTCTTGGTTTAACACAAGTTGAAGCAGATCTCCAAGGTGCCAACAATATTTTAGCTGGGTGTCCTGATATGTAAATATTATGGTCTAAGTTTTATAAATTTATTGTGCAGTTTTTAGTATGTATTGTCTAGTTTTTACAACATATTATTTAGTTTTGTAATTATATTGTATAGTTTTTAATATGTATTGTTTAGTTTTTACAACATATCTAGTTTTGTAACTATATTGTCTAGTTATAAGACCATCTCCATCAGAGTTGCAACCCTAATGCAACTCATTTTGGAACTCTAGTAGAGTCCCAAAATGAGTTGGAGCATTGGGATGCTAAGTTGTATCCCAAAATTTTAGAACGTAGTATTATATTCGAGTTATCTTATTTCACCCATACATTTATGAGAAAGTCTATATTAGTTTATCTAGCACCCATATACCTTTTTTCTTAATTTTTGTTTCTTTGCTTGGTTTCTCTTTCTTCTCTTCTCTTCATTTCCTTTGAATGTATTTATTTTATTTTATACTTTATCCTTCTTTTTCTAGTTGAATATGCCTGAACTACATATACTATTTCTACTGCAACTATATTTTTCGTTTATTAGTGATATTTAATTGAATAATAATATTTGAAATAATTAAGTAACATCTTTACTTTTAAAATTTGAAATGTAATTATTTAAAATTAAAGTTACACATGTCAAGAAATGGAAAATGAGAAAAGAAAATAAAAATTAACTTTAAAAGAAATGATAAATTATAATTGATTTGGACCTCAACTGTGAGAGTAGAAAATTAAAGAGAGTTGCAAAATGAGTTGCAGTAAATGAAATGTTGACGTGCCAGTGATTTTGGAACCGAGTGAATTGCAACTGATGGAGATGGTCGAAATGATCCTATTTAATTTTATTACTTGTACATAAATTTCATTCGGTGTAATGTATATTATCTAATTCTTACATTATATTGTCTAGTTTTACATGATATTAAATTTATATTATTGCTTAGTTTTTATATTATATTATATTATCTAATTTTTTACATGATTCATTTTTTATAAATTCGGATTAAAAAGTTTACAAAAAATAATTTAAAATCAAGTTGCAAAAGAAAATTATGAAATTTTCGAAACCCTCAAAAATATAAGAATCTAGTCTTGCAATATGGACTCAATAATCTAACGAAATTTAACACGACTATTGTAGCCTATGTTTTAGAAGCCGGATCAGGTCGGCCGGCCCGACCGGTTAAGTCGAAAAACCGGTGCATAACAGCTGGCTGTGAAGTATGAAACTGTTTAAAAACCGCCAGGGGAAAAGCCGTCCGAACCGGCAGAAAGCCGGTGTGAACAGGTAAATCGGGGACCGACAAACCGCCGGCTTGAGGGCGGCCAGGACTTAAAAAAAAAGTTGAAGCCCATTTTTGCAAAAACAAACAAAACCCAAATGCAGCCAAAAAAATATCTTCTTTCACGGTTTTAAACAAAAAAAATTGAATTGAAGGATTGTTTTGCAAGAAACTGACGAATCATTGAATCTCCATCTCCTTCTTCATTATCCTTCTTTTCTTCTTCTCCCTTTTGAAACTGAGATTTGTTCAAATTTGAGAAGAAAATATCTTGAACAATAGCTCATAATGATATAAAATGATGAAAACAATAGAAAAAGATAGGATGTTTAGAATTGAGAATCAAGTAATGTGTAGAGAGAGAAAGTAAGAAGAGGAGAAATGTAGGAAGTGGTTGTGTTGTGTGTAGATAAAATGAGCAAGTAACAAATTAGGGTTTCTATTGCACCCTTAAGTGGCCTTGTCTCTATTATGTATCTAAATGAATCAAAATATGATTCTCAACAAATTAATAATTGAAAGATTTACCTTTTTTTAAATATAAATTATTTATTTAAAATAAATTTGAATGTAAAAAGTTATATAAACTAGTTGTATATAATTGATGTATCTATGTAATATTTAAAATGATAACACTAAAATTTTAATATCAACATTTTGATTAATAATTTTTAAATTCTTTTATTTAAAAATCATAGACTCGTCTATTTAAATATGTAACATAGATACCACCCTAATTAATATAGATACCACGCTAAAGACGCTTACTTATGTACTTACATATATATTAATATTATTATGACGCCATGCCGGGCCAAACGGCCTAACCGATTCGACCTCGGTTAAACTTTTTTAGAGGGTTTTCGGCTTAACTGTCCGGCTCGGCTTTTAAAACATCGATTGTAGCTTTCGTAAATGGTTATGTTATATAATTTTGATAAAAGTGGGAGGTTCGTGTTAAAATATTCAAATATCATAAAGTAACTGCAGATAGAGAGTACCCCCAATAGGCAGAAATTTGTCTATTTGCCCAAAATTCATCATCATCATCTTCCTCCCACTCTGCATTTCCTGGAAGCTACACCGCCAATTTCCCAAAATTTCCCCAAATTGCTTCTTCCGATAGATTGCATATCACAATCCACAGGATAAATATCCATTTCTCACGCACCAACTCACAAATCAATCAATCAATCAATCAATTTTGTTTACTCAGGTCATACCATAACCCCTATCCTTCTTGTATGACGAGCGCTTCTGAGCTATTTCACACCCGGCGGTTTCGTTTCGGTCGCAATTCGGATCCAATCGAAGAAACCACCTACTCCGATTTGCCCTTATCGCCGCCCAACACCCGCCACTACCTCCACCGCTCTCGCCGAGATCGCCTTTATCCCGAAGTTATCTGCGATACACCGCCGCCGCGTCGGAGTATTCATCACCTCCGCCAAAGCTCACACCATCGGCTTCCCGCACACCCGCCTCAGGTATTTATTCACTGATTCACTGTTTTTGTTGACCTTTTCCTATTTGGTTTTTGTTGGAGCTCATTTTACTGTGATTATGTTTTAGGTATTCATTGTGTTGATTTGATTTTCTGATTGTGTAGGGATGAGCTCCTGATTCACGTTTACGATTATGTTGAGCTAATTTATGAGTAGTGGTATTGTTGTAGTCAAGCTCTTAGCATTGGATCTGTACTTGTGAGTTTTATTGCTCTTAGTGAGAATTGTAATTTGTCCCCTATGATATATTTCTCGAAGAAGAATTGCTTATCGTCAGTTTCCCTTTCCCATCAAACTTAGACTGAGACAGTATAAGGATTACCTTAGAGATGGAGTTAGTGTTTGGAGTCAAAGTCTCAAAGACCTGTCTCAATCCACTAATTCATTTACTTTAGGTCTGCATTTTGAATTTACTTTTCTAGTGACTATGCCCCCTTAAGGTTTGGCAGGTATCATGTGGCTTATAATTTTTGGTTTTGTTGAGCTTAATCTGATTAAATTCAAACTCTCATTTTGGAATTTGTATGTTGTTGCGTGCACGTTTCCATGTTTGAGTATTTTTTGTGTATTTAGCCTTTAAAAGCAGTTAGTTCATTGACTTATGGGCTCATAGTACATTTGTTAGGAAATCCATTACGGGTTGTTCAATTTTGCATGTTCTCATTCCTTTCTTTGCTTGGTCAGGAACGTGAATCAAGTCGGCTTGAACAAGGTGGGCAACAATCTGTGCCAGGTAATGCTAGCCGTTCTGGAAGCCATGGTAGTATACACGGTAGGCTGAGATCTAGTGGGAGCGATACACTTCCTGGAGCTGTGCTACTTGCTAGAGAAAGACTTTTACAGAGGTTGAGAAGTGTGACTCTCTCCAGTAGCAGGTTGGTAACCATTTAAAACTAAACACAAGTGGCATGAATAGAAATTCATTAACATATGTAGTTCGAACTATAAAATTTAGTTTGTCCTGGAAGTGATGTCTCTGAAAAGAGTCCAGTGTTATGTTCTCTTACTATATGATATAACATAAAGTCTTGGTTTTGTGCTCATCCTTAACCCTCAAAGTCTCCGACAACCCCGCCTCCTATTAACATTTGGTTTGTCCTGGAAGTGATGTCTCTGAAAAGAGTCCAGTGTTATGTTCTCTTACTATATGATAGAGCATAAAGTCTTGGTTGTATTTTTGTCCTCATCCTTATCCCCCAAAGTCTCTGACAACCCCACCTCTTATATATTGCTTTTTGCCTTTTTTACCCTGCTCTTTCATGTTCTCTTTTCTGGTATATTTACTCAATGTTGCTCTATTATGCTGTAATTTCTTATTCTTGTGCTCTTCTATCCATCTATGTAACTCAGTTTATCATGTTCTACTACACAATGCATGCTGATAGCAAAGAGTAAATAAATGTAAAAGATGAGGAACATGCTAATAATTATATCTGCTAAAAATTCATATTCTGTGGATTGACAAATATATCAGAATGTTTTTTGAACATGGTTTGAATAACTTCATACCCCTCCAGTAAAGCGGCCCTAGAAATAAAGACATATACCTAGTCTTTCCAGAAATGATCTTTGAGATTGAGGGGTCGAGTCTAAATTCATAGTTTGAGACGGTCACAAATACTCCTTAGTATAATACTATGATGTAGGCCAAAATGTCTCTGATAACTTGATCCATCAACTTCCTTTTAGAACACATCTCTCGCAATATTTTGTGATAATCAAGTAATATTTTCACCAAATCCCTTAGTGTTTCTAATTTCTAAAGTTCTTGGAAGTATTGATGCAAATACTAATGTTTTATTTCTATATGAAAGTGCTTTGGTGTGAAGTTCATGATGTGATGTGATGTTATGTTTTGAGATGATGTGTACAACAGTGTACTAAAAACAGCAGATTTCTGTTTTATTATTCCTATATCTTCTACATTTCTTCTCAACACTTAAATCTATATGTCATTTTAGTTTCACATTACATACGCATTTAATCCCTATCTGTTCTTCAAATGCAGGCGGAATAACAGAAATTCATCTACTAATAACCTCAACAGCTTTTTAATTGGTGAGGATTTCAGGCTTGTGGATGCAGGAGACTGGGATACAGAATGGTCTAGCCAATTTTTAGCTTCAATGGCCCCTTTAAATGATACTCTTATCCAACATGTTAGCAAAAGACCCCCAGGGCTTACTCAAAAGGCACTTAACTGTTTACCTGTTGAGGTGTTTTGCATCCTAGAGGATGGTGAAGAACAAAATAATACATCAAGGACATTAAGAGAATGTAGTATATGCTTGGAGAGTTTCTTGGAGGGAGACGAGCTCATACGTCTTCCTTGCGGTCATAGGTACCATTTTTGCTGCTTGGATCCGTGGGTACGGACTTGTGGAGACTGCCCTTACTGCCGTAGGGTCATCCATATATAATGTATGATTATAGGTGGAGGAAAAGGGATTCGTGAATGCTGAGTCCATATTGTTGTGTCAGTTTCTTATTCTTCTTGAGTTGAATGTTTGTTCTTGCTTTGGTGAGGATTGAGAAGGATTTGTAATCTTTAAATGTTGATTCTAATGAGGTTTTGTAAATTGACTTTTAAACTATGTTTTAAAAGTCGGACCGGTCAATTGAACTGTTCACACTCTAAAAAGGGTTCAACCGGGATCGGACCGTTTTTGAGCCGTTTGAACCGGCATACGTTATATACATATATACATATAAAATTTTCATAATTATATATAAACGTTATAAAAATTCTAAAAATGACAATAATTTAAGAGTTGAAATTTCAAATCGTCATAAAAATACTAACAAGTCATTCACATTAACAAAGTACAAAAAAGAAAGAAAAAATACAAACATAATTGAAATAGTGAATAGTATTGAGTCTCATTTGAAAAAGAAGTGGCACTGTTGTAGCACTAAATTACCTGATATATATATTGAGACTTTAAAAGTATCCACAACGGAAAATTAGATTCTATGAGTGAGATCACATGGACTAATTAACAAACCATCCATTAGTCCAAAACATAACATAACCCGGTCACCAATATAACATAAAACTAGAGTGTGAGTGAGACTGAATACAACTTTTCTTCTTTTTCCTTCCATCCACCAACACAAGAATAATACGCGCATTTCGGCTTTAAGAGAATTTAGGTGTTCTTCTTCCCAATTCGATGAATCCTATTTTCCTTATACCTCAAACTCTTCGTGCTAGTCCATTAATAATTTGGACTTCCAATCTTTCCTTGAGCCCAATAATACAATTTAGCCCAACATCAATACACATGACCAGCCTTCTCCCAACCCGTGCTCTGTCTGTTCACCTTTGCCGTTTTCTTCCATTCCAGTAGCTCTAGTTCGTCCCAACTCTTCCAATCCATCTCCTGCACAATCTTCTCCTTCCATTCCGCTGCCTGCTCCTCCATCTCTGACGAACAACCCCTCACCATGGACTTCCAAGCCGGCAACGCCTCCACTAGCTCCGATTCACCGCACTCCCCAATTTAGCCCAACATCAATCAATCAATTCCCTAACCAATATTCTCTTCTCAAATCTCAGTTATCCGATCCTTTTGACATAGAACCTAAGTTCGAAGAAGCTGAATTCCGACTCGCCGCCAGCAATTCCGCCACCCACTCGCGCGATGAAGAGGAAGAAAGAAACGAAGCAGAAAGAAGAAAAGAAAGAACTGAAGAGTGAAGAAGAAAGACAATAGGGCTTCAATTTTTTTTCTTTCTGAACAACCTCGAGCCGGCGGTTTGCCGGTTCTCGGTTCGCGGTTCGGTCCGGCTTTCCGCCGGCTCGAGCGGTTTTCTGAGAAACGGCTATTTAGCGGCTTTCAGGACTACAACGGACCGTTTTTCAAAACATAACTTTTAAGGTACTTGTTTAGATCTAGAATTTTACACCCTTGATGAGCTTTAGGTTTTTACCTCGAAGTCCCTCCGAAGGCTCTCCTCCTTTCTTTTCCCTTTTACTTCCTTTTATGTCCACTGCTGCTCTGTTCTCTTCTCTTCTTTACCCACTTTCTAGGGAGACTGAATTTTTGGATATATGTACTTTTGTAACTCTGTATTTTCTTTTGGACATGGGAGTTACGTTTTTGGAGTTTGTTTCTGCGTTTTGTAGGATTGGTTTTATGTATTTTTTCTCCTTTCCTTTTGGCACCTTAGTACTTAGTGTATTGGTAAGAATTTGATCTGGATTTATTTACGTTTAATATCGGCCCAAATTGTTTGGACACGTCTAAGCGAGATTCAATCACTTGATAAAGGCTCAGGTCCAATTAACATGGATGGACTTAAGACGTTTGCTATATCATGTTGGTCTGACCAATAGAGTCTCATATAAATGATGGATTTGAATTAGTGAAGGTTGGCGAGTGTAATAATCATTGAGGACATCTTGACTAAATTATGTGGAATCATCCCTTAAATTGGATCAGCTCATCTAAGATGAATTTCAATAGTCAGCCAAGTCCGATAGCTAAGTGTGTGGACTTACTCACAAAAACTTAGAAATGATGGAGGAATCGTTCTCTAAGGACATTCCACATCTCCTACTAAGTGATGAGTCAGTTACCAAGATCTTTTTTTTATTTTTTTATAAGGAGCCGAAGCTCGATTTTATATATATATAGCCGAAAAACGGGGAAAGTCACCCGTCAGTACAAAAATTTATGGAGGTTTATGGGAACCCCATAGGTCCAAAAGACTACCTAGTTGGTGCCACCACGGGCTTACATTTTTCAATACAAACCAAGTTATACAACAAATCCAAAATTACAATTAAGCCCATAAATTTTGTTATTGTGCCAATTACCGCGCCGTATATCCAGCTGACCGCATTGCCCCATGCCAATGTCGCGCCCTTTCCCGTGCCCATCCCAAAAATCAATTCCAACTGAACCTTGTCCATACCAAACCCAAGAATGTGCCAGTGACGGCACCACGCATCTAGTTACCTGTAGCTGGTGCCCTACCATGGCACAATTCCTAACTAAAACACCCTCCGTGCCAAACGCCAAATCGACTATATACATACTACCATCCCCAAACATCAACCACACACAAAAAATTCCAACAAATTTATCCACAAGAACCCATGAAATTCCAAAACATTCAAACATCACCATGATATGCGTACCTTAGCAACCAACTTTCATCATCCTCATCATCCGAGAAGTATGCATTTGAGGGATCATTTTCAAATACAAATGGATTGCCATAAGTGTTCATCAGCTCATCATCAGAAAAATAGGCTACAGAACAAGACGGGTCGAAATCATTACCTTCAAACTGCCGAGGACCCTTCCCTTTCCGTAAATCCCTCAAAGCGTTTAACGCCTTAGTTTTGGCTTCGTCATATTTATAAAAAACCACAGGTCTTTTGGGCACTGACTTCGCAATTTTCACATTTGAAACCGCAGGGGATGAGTTGAGGAAGCCTCTCTTCAGGATGGGCGAGCAATGAGCTACAGACTTGCCTGGTTCCACAACAGGAGCCCTCACCAAATCCGCAGAGTCGTCCCTTTCGTCAAACAAACCGTGAATTGATCCCAAAATTCCATCTGTTTCTGTAGTGTCCTTTCCCATCTCCAACCCACTTTGACCGTCATCACACACCACTTATCTACGTAAAGTTTCTTCACAAATGCCATCACATCTTCTACATTCAACTGTCATACCCGTCCCGCCACTACCAACTGCACGCACCCCTAAGGTTGCTCTGCCTCTCCCCCTTGTGCCACCTCCTCTTACATATGAAGTAGTTCCTATCCCGACAGTAGGCATGATTGACCGAGCAGCTGAGTTGTGTAATTGAACAGGCTGCGGAATTGAAACTGCAACCATCTCGTCAGACTGAGCTACAGGGCCGATAATTGCATCCTCCGGTTTGTCATCAAACAGTAGTGATAACGAGCCCAACACATCATCTTCGCAAGAAACCGTGGGTGTAAAGGCCGTGAAAATTCGGTACGTATTAAAAATTTATTTAAAAATTAAATGCTAGCATTTTAAATTAAAGTATGAATATTGGAGAAAAAATTAAACCATTAAACGTCGCGCGAAAAAAATATTAACGGGTAATAAAATAATAATAAAATAATAAAATAAAAATATTTATTTTATTTTTGGTACAGCTCAAGTTCGACTCAAGGATCGTCCAGGAATCGATTTCGTAATTTTCTGAAATTTATTCGCGAGCCGTTTGGGATCCAGAAGATGCCAAGTGTATATAGGAGTATAAAGACCAAGCTACCCTTAAAACTTTACCTCCATCTCCTTCATCAGTTCCAATTCTGCCATTCAAGCCTTTCTTCAAATCCGACATTTCCACCTCCACTCAGTTTCCCCAACCGTGCCAACCCGCAATGCCACTCGTGCCACGCCGCTTCGATCGGCTTCTCGCTCCGGTCCACTCTTCACCCAGGCCAGCCATGACGTGTGGCGGGGAGAGGCGCATGGCCGCCGCGTGTCACGCTCCCCGTGCACCCACGCCGCGCCTCCCTCCCCATCTCCGCCTTTATATACGCCTCCTCCCCCCTTTCTTCGTCACATCTCCATCAACCCTCTCTATTTTCCCGAGATTCAGTTTCCTTCCCCTCTTTCCCTCTCTCACCCGCGCTCCGCACCACCACCGCGCCGCCGCCCTCGTCGGTTTCCACTTCCCTCCACTGAAATTCACACACAATCGGGTTCAGAGCTTCGTCTTGTTCGACCCATTCTCCGGTAAATGCCTTCTTCTTGTTTAGTTTGACTTCCAATCGATTTTTGGGATGGGTAGTTCGATACACTGTAACTCCTTGTTGAGATGGAATAGTGAAACTCGATGTTAGTCGTGAAATGCTGAGATTCTATAGATACTAGATAGCTTGACCACTGTAATTCATCGTTAATGGAAGTAAAAATTGGAAGTCTGTTGATTCATAATATACTGGAGCTTTCATGTTGATGGCATATTGTATTGCTTAGTCTACTGTAATTTATGAAGCTTTTAGTTAGTATTGGTGTATCGTAGAATTAAGTTGATGCAAACTGCGGTGGATTGTTGATGGATGCGTAGTGCTGATTGTGGGTGTCTGGCTAGGATAGGAGTAGTAAATATCCGAGTTGGGAATGTCAGTAGGGAATTATAGCATACTGCAGAATTGTTGGATTTGTTGTGTATACACTGCAGTAGTGTATGTAGGATGAGGAATGGATACTTGCTGATTACAAGCACACTGTAGTTGTGTTCATAGGATGAGAAGGTTAAATGTTTTGTTGAAATTTAAGCACACTACAGCTAGTGCCAATTCAAAAAGAAAAATGGGGTACAATTGTAATGTTAGAATACTGCAGTTTGTAAGAAAACTAGATGCCTTGTTGATTTGAAGGCTACAACTTAGGAGTTAGAATAAGGAAAATGAATGTATTACAAGCTGTTAATTCCACTTGGTTAAAAATGTTGGTCTCTACTGTTGGGTAACGGTTGGTAGGCCGTTGAACTAAAACTGATGGTCATAAGTAGCCTAGTGTGAATACGTTGGAGTTAGAGGAATGTTAGTACGTCACCGCTAGTGACATTGACGACGCGAGATACGAACTTGCTATTTCCTTTCCATATGCATCTAATATAATCAACCGCAATAAATAAAATCACTGTATAAATAAGAGATGAGCGTTGTAATACTGGAAGTATAGGACACTAAAATACAGGGGTAGATTAATTCGGATAACTTAACGAAGGAAGAGATATAGACTAACGAATACATGGTAGTATAAGAATTGTGAAGAAATGTAAGACGCACATAATAATAAATATCTAGTGTACATGAACTCAAATAGCATTGTTATGTTGACGATTGTGTCGTAGTGAAACAAGGTTGTAAGATAATAAGAAAAGAAAAGAAGGTAATGGGGTAATCGCATAAAACGTGCTAAGTTAGGAAAAGGACATGAGTAACGAGGAAAGAATGTTAGGAAGTGGTGGAACTAGAAGTAATATGTAAAATGGTGGAAACTAAGTAAAGCAAGTAACATGGTTAGAATACCTTAAACCCTATGCCGCAAAAGCATAAGAAAATTTCTTAAGTAGAGGTCAAGACAAGCATTAAAGACTTAAACCGCATATTAGAGGAGAAATGTATATAATACGGCGTAAGATCATATTAAAAAGAAGTGAAGAATTGTAGACATACAGCTACATATATAAATTAAGAGACGTAACTGATAAATTGGAACCGCTAAGTTACTAGCAACCGGTGAAGTTAAGTAATACGCACTAGTAGCAGACTTATAATAAGTACAGGAGCAGAAATAAATATTATATGACA
>JAYMSP010006040.1:0-12437 GCA_036897095.1 Plantago elongata | reverse complement strand
CCCCCCATAACACAGACAACTGAAAATGATAAATAGTCAACCTAAACATATAAACATAAAAACCTAAAAACATAAAACAAAAAACTATCAACACAAAATAGTTGAATCAGATACCCCAGACCGTAAAACACATCAACATAAACATAAAAACAAACACATAAAACAAAAAACTATCAACACAAAATAGTTGAACTAGATACCCCAGATTGTAACACATATGAATATAAACATGTAAACATAAAAACCTAAACACATTTAGCAGAAAACTATCAACACAAAATAGTTGAACCCCAAACTGTAACATAAAACATCACCAAACGAAATATAAACCTAAAGCAAGAAATACATAAACTCATCAGAAGAAATACATAAACTCATAAAACTAACACAAGCCAACATAAACAACAGAAGATATAAACCTAAGCACAAAAATAATAATAATCAACAATTAACATTTTTCGTCTCCAACAACGTTCTTCTTCCTTTTATTGACTTTATCTTTTCCAACATCACTCTTCTTACCTGTATCTTCACCAACATTTAACCGTCGTCTTTGTCTTTGTATACGCAGAAGCGGTGGTCCTCTTCTTTAGAACAGTCGTGGTCGTCTTCTTTGAGTGTAAAAGAACATATACCTAAAGACCAAAACAAATAACCATAAACAGTCTTCTCCAAACATAAATTAACATAAACTGAAGACCAAAATAAATAAACATAAAACTACCATTTCTGTATAAACTAAACAAACATAAAATAACATAAACCTGAACACCAAAATAAATAAACATAAATAATCATATAAGGAGAAGCGGATGAATACTAAAAATTAGTAGCAACTATAGATGATAAAATCATGAATCTACAGAACTAAAAACCAGTTGCACAACTTTATAGAATGGAAAAGAAAACTACTTATAAAAGCATTCATCGTGGCTAATTCAAGCTATATATATTATACTTCCCGTACTAATTTATCCAATTAGGAGATAGTTTTCCACTTTGCCATCAAAATACCCCATGCATCAATATTTCAATTAATTATGAGTCATTAATTTGTGAGATAATCAATTTGCAGATAATGTAAACTTCATGTTTTATATGCACACAATATAGTAGCTACTATTGGGACACATATTCATCGACAATTAGCCTGCATCATAATTCCAATGTTACAAACTACTAACTCAAGCATCAATAATATTAAGAAAATGGCATCGTGGGTATCCAAAGAAATATTATATATCGGCAAAGTTTAATTTATTACATTTCAACTACAAGTCTCAAGCATGTTTATCTATTGTATTATATATATAAACCACTATGTTTTTCATTCTAATTTTCAGAGGACATAAGCATAATAAACAACGTTAGAATCAAACAATTATCCATCTTGTATAAACATTTAACCAGAAGCAAAGCATATTACATAGCCAAACAATAGTCTAACACAGATTGAACTGGAAACAAAAACAACATTCTAAATTGACAAGTTAACAAGTCTATAGTTCTTGTAGTTCAAAATTCTACAACATAGCCTCAATACCAAACACAAATCTCAACCTAAAAAACAGTAAGTATCAAACAATTAGAAATCAATAATGAATGCAAATTCAGAGGAGCGTAATGAACGACGATTAACACTAAAATTCAACATGATAACTATCTAGACGATCCAAACAACAACAAATGAAGGTTCAAATAAAAAAATAAGCCATAATTTTGGTTCGAAAATACCTTGAACGGAATTCCTTTTCTTCCTTGCTGAATTAATCGCCAATATCAAGTTTCCAAACGTCGTTTATGGTACGGAAGCCGATTCACCAACACTGTTGAAGCTTCGAAGGTGGATTTAGCAACAAATCCATGATTATCTCGAGAATCCTCTTTTTTGTACTTTGTACTGAAATTGAGATCGTAACCTAGCTATTGAACGGGAAATTACAACCGTTGAGAAGGACAAATGATTCGAATCATAATTAGAGAAATCTACTGCATACGATGTCGAATCAATCAATCGAGGTATTTTGTACCACAAATTATTTTTGTTTAATGAGATTTGAACGATTTCGATTTCGAAATTGTTCGATCCTAATAAATTTTTATGTGTTACGCATGTTTTGCAGTTTGGATCAGCTGAACGAGCTATTGAATCATGTAATCGAGCTACTGGAGAGATTAATTTTGATCTCGGTATGATTCTCTTATGTTCGACGATTAATTTTTGGTGAATTTTACTGGATGTCTGGCTATATTGTATATAGTCTGGTTGATTTTACATTTGTTTGGGAAAATTGACTGCATGTAGCAAAATGTCTGGTTGATTTCTATAAAAGCCTGGGTAGATTTTACAATTTTTGCTTGGGGAATTTTCAGTCTGTGCAATTTACACCATCTGAGGATTGTGAAGGAGCCTGGGGATAATTACCTTTTGCCTGGGGGATTTATGTCTCTGCAATTTACACCATGACTGGGGAATTGTCAAAAACCTGGGGATATTTACCTTTTGCTTGGGTATTTCTCTGTCTGTGTAATTTAGAACATAACTGGGGATTGTGAAAGAGCCTGGGGATAATTACCTTTTGCCTGAGAATTTTTCTGTCTATGTTATTTATACCATGAATGGGGATTTGTGAAAAAGGAGCTTGGGGATATTTACTTTTTGCCTGGGGAATTTTCAGTCTGTATAATTTACACCATAACTGGGAATTGTGAAGGAGCCTGAGGATATTTACCTTTTGCCTGGGGGATTTTCTGTCTGTGCAATTTACAACATAACTGGAAAATTGTCAAAACCCTGGGGATAATTACCTCTTTCCTAGGGATTTCTCTTTCTGTGTAAATTCGAACATAACTGGGGATTGTGAAAAACTCTGGGGATATTTACATTTTACCTGGGGTATTTTCAGTCTGTGCAATTTACACCATAACTGGGGATTGTCAAAAACCCTGGGGATATTTTACCTTTTGCCTGGGGTATTTTATGTCTGTGCAATTTACAACATGGCTGGGGGATTGTGAACGAGATTGGGGATATTTTACCTTTTGCCTGGGGGATTTTCTATCTGTGCAATTTACATCATAACTGGGGATTGTGAATGAAACTGGGGTTATTTACATTTTACCTGGGGATTTTTCTGTCTGTGTAATTTACACCATAATTGGGGATTGTAAAAGGAGACTGGGTATTTTTCAGTCTGTGAAATTTACACCATGACCGGGGATTGTCAAAAGAGCCTGGGGATATTTACTTTTTTCCTGGGGGATTTTCAGGCTGTGCAATTTACACCATAACTGGGGATTGTGAAGGAGCTTGGGGATATTTACTCTTTACCTGGGGATTTTTCAGTCTGTGCAATTTTACACCATGATTGGGGATTGGGAAAAAAACTGGGGATATTTACCTTCTACTGGGGTATTTCTGTCTGTGCAATTTACAACATAACTAGGGGGATGTGAATGAGGCTGGAAATATTACCTTTTCCTAGGGATTTTTCTGTTTGTGCAATTCTACACAATGATTGGGGATTGTGAAAAAAGACTGGGGATATTTACATTTTACCTGGGATTTTCAGTATGTGCAATTTACACCATAACTGGGGATTGTGAAGGAGCCTGGGGATATTTACTTTTGCCTGGGGATCTTTGAGTCTGTGCAATTTTACACCATGACTGGGGATTGTGAAAAAAGACTGGTGATATTTACCTTTGCCTGGGATATTTTCTGTCTGTTTAATTTACAACATAACTGGGAAATTGTCAAAGAATTCTGGGGATATTTACATTTTGCCTGGGTCATTTATGTAACTAATTCATTATTTGATATCTTACAAGGAATATTGAAGATTTGCTCCCTGCTTTGGAAGGAAATGGATTATCTTTAGTTAAACAGATTGACATCCTACAAGCAGGTGCACCCCTATATGATTTGATCTTTAAAAGTGTATTCTATTTAAAAATTCTTTGTTTATAGTTAATTATAAACAAAATATGAAGAAATTCTTGGGGAAAAAATGTACATTAGACTAAAAAAAGATGAATTCATTATGGATAATTTTAAAAAAAATAATCCTACATGAAGAATGGAATGCTAGCTTCAATAACTGTGTTGCCGCATTGATCAAGTACAACGGGAGCGGTTGGTGGAACCAAATCACCATTGGCAAAAATGAACATGGCAATTGCAGTGCTTATTGCAACATTGGCAACCTCCTCATGATGATTCCCTATTGCCAGAAAATGGGCAAGCAAGTTTGCTGCCAGAAAAATATCCCCAGTTGTGTGAAAAATGCACATACAGGAAGACAAAAAAAAGAGGCAAACATCCCAAGACTCTTTGATAAATCCCCCAGTTATGGTGTAAAATTGGACATGAATAAAATTCCCCAACAAAAAAAATTAAATATCCTCAGGCTCTTTGATAAAACCCCAGTCTCGTATCATTTTTATCCCCACTTATAATTTGGCGAATATAAAAATGAAATATGAAAATGACACATAAAAAAACAATAAAATATAAAACTTACATCCAATCGAAGCTTGCATATGTCGCTATTCTTATTGAAACTGGGAGGAATCAAATACTTCACAAATGAATCATCACCGTCCTGAACTTGAGGACCAATGACATAAGCAGCGTCTAATAACATGTCAACGTTATCCCTACAACCTTTCACTTGCGCATTTTGGTTCATTAGAAAATCAAATGGATTAACACCAACATCACCAGTAATAGGATACACTCCCTTCAATGGAATCAATTTTCCATAATCACCCCTTTCAAACAACACCCTAGCAGATAACCTATTATTGGGTCAATGCTGAATAAGAGGCAAGGTAGTTGGTTCATTCTCACCCTTAAAAGGGAACCTATGTAGATATGCAAGCAAGAATACAAGGACACATTCGGAAACACATCTATCAGTATACATGTATTTGGAAATACCTTTGGATAATTTGTCCATCACAAAATAACACCAGTCAAGCTTTTTTATATTGGACACATCAACAATGTTAGGCAATAGCATATAATCCACTACATGCTTTGCTATCGGTGACAAAATGCAAGCACATGAATCCAATACAAAAAGTCTCTTAAATTCATCTCCACCTTCACCCATAGATAGCAAAGTCAGTGTAAGATGCTTAACTGTGGTACCTTCAGTTGTCCTATCGTATTTTGCAATGAATTTAGCTTTAAAATTATTGCCATGAGCATAATAAGGCCATGTTGCATTTCACCCTTGGAAGACAAAATATGTTATGAACATCATTAGATGAAACATGATACTTTAATTACCAATTGTTTGAATCAAACTATCACCATTATAGCTATTCACCAAAAATTGTATGATTCCACCAGGCAACCTCTTAATGCTAAACTAAAGCAACCCACCAAAACCTATCTCTTCTACATCAGCTCTTTGTTTTTGAGTAACTGAGAAAATCATTTATGAGAAAGGAGAGGCAGACATAGCCTATTCAAATGGTCTAACTTCATCATCAATAACCACAATCTGCTTCTTTAAACGATTCATTTGAATCACAAGTCTCTTCTCCACTGGATTCTCATCCACAACCCTAATTCCCTTCTCACCTAACAATGCTAAGGTTTTGTCATTATTCACAATTTGCTTCTTTAGACGAAGCTTTTGAGTTACATGTCTCTTCTCAACTACATTCTCATCCACAATCCTAGGTCCCTTCTCAACTACATTCTCATCCACCAGCCTAGGTCCCTTCTCAACTGACAATGCTAATGTTCTATCATTATTCACCTCAGCTTGAACCTCACAACCTTGTTGACCTACCATTTTCTTGTTCTTTTTCAGCTTTAATAATATCTTTTCGGTAGGCTTAACTGCAAAAAAATAAAATATAAACATATTCACACATGAATCATTAAAAAGCCCAGTGCTCAACGAAAAAATACATAGATATGCTTAAAAAAATGCATACATCAAATCTCACATGCTTTGTTAAACATATTCACACTTGAATCATTTCAATGGGTTTAACTGCAGACATAAACATATGCAAATCACGCATGAAATAAACCCCCAGGGTTCTACCAAAAAAACATAGACATATGCAAAAAAAAGCCCATACACACATAAACCATAAACCCCTAGGGTTCTACCACCAAAAAAAAAAAAAAAAAAACACAGGCATATGCCAAAAAAAGCCCATAGAGCATATGATGCAAAGATATGTCGAACACACTTAAGTTTTGGAATGTTGAACGAATGAGCAAAACCATTACGAAGATCCATTGAACTCTTCAATGGTGCATCTTCATCAAATGATCTTCTCTTTGGCAATGACATAACACTTGAATAGTTCAATTTCAGAAAATGAAAACTTCAAAAATACAGAAAACGAAGATCAAATTCTAGTTAAAATCAAAATATCCCTAGGCTCTTTGCAAAAATATCCCCAGTTGTGGTGAAAAATGATCATTTGAAGAGAGTTCGAATGAAGCTGAAGACACGAATGAAAAAATACGCACAAAAACGCCGCACTAAGTGTAAAGAAATTAAAACACAAATTGATTCGGCCTGACCGCTAACCAACATTGATTTAACCGGCAACTTAAAAAAAGTGGTCTTTCCATTGGCTAATGGAAAAACAGGTATTTTCCTAGAATTTTTGCCAGTAATATTTCATATGGATTTTTTGCTATCCCAGTACGTAAACTTTCATTTGCTTTTCTTCATACTAACCATATTTCGTACCTATGTTGCCATACGAAATGCTCTTGTTTAACTACATTTGGGCAGCTGGACATTGTTTTTATTTGCAAATAGACCCCTGCAGCTAATAAGCTATTCCGCCACCTATGTTGCAACAAAATCGAGGTCTTGCAGTAACTTTTTTCTCTCTTTATTCCTTTCTTAAGTTCATTTATCTTTTTAAATTAACTCCTAAAAATATAATATGTTCAAAAGAATGTAAATTTTATACATAAAATGTTGTTTTAATATATAATTAACTACATTAAATGTGAATATCATGCATAAATATTTTTAACTAAATCATTTGATCTAACTTTTATGTGAAAGTAACATATCGATGTCTTAGTAGCCTAAAGTTCATAAATATAACCATAGTATAATGTTTGTCCCTTCTTTTAAGTTTGTTACACATTACATTTTACAAGATACTTACTTCATTTATTTCGAGTCATACAAAATTTTACATGTGCGGTGATTATTTATTCTGTTTGAGTGCCGTATCTGACAAAAAATCCTGGTTCCGCCACGGCCAACACCCCATATACAACGCCTTATATAGGCATACTTCCCCACCCTCCCGTCTCGGCATCCAATACAACCCCACCCTTATCCGCCATTGCATAAAGCCTACTCCCAATCATAGCACTCACATTCATCCACTTATCCCTCACCTCAACACCCCCACTAGAACTACATTCAAAAATCCCACAAAAAACTGGAGTCTAAGTGCCCGTTTTCGCCTCGAAAACCTCCGCCCAATTCTACGACCTAGTACAACTAAAATAATTACATCCCCCAATCACATAAATCTTCCCTCCCCACGCCTCGGCTGTCGAAACTTTCCTGGACACTCTCATTTTAGGCCCCATTTCCCACTTACGAAACCTACAATCGAAAATCCAGATATTGTTCGACGAGTAACCGTCAATGGAGCCTCCGAGTAGGTATATGTGCGGGCCAAGGACCGTGACTGAAAAGCCGACAATGAAGTGGGGAATGGGAGGGAGTGGAGTGAGGGTAGGATTGGAATTTGGGGGTTTTGGTTGGAAGAACCAATTGAAAGAGGAACTGATGTGGATGTTGAGGTAGAGAGAGGTCTGAGTGGTGCTGAGGAGGGTTCGGGTGGTGTAGAGATCGGGAGAGGAGATGGTGGATCGCCATGATTTTGAGACGAGAGAGAGTGACGGGTAGTGAGAGCGGGGTACTCTGGCGAGGATGTTGAGAGAGATGTTGTCGTGGCGCCACCTTTGTTTATGGTGGTTTGGAGGTCAGCCATGGCGGTGTGGGTAAGTGAGTCCCTACCATGACTGAGAAGCGATTTGAATTGGGAAATGTCAAATGACCTGTTTACAAAACATGTTATTTAAATAAGCATTTCCCAATTCAAATCGCTTCCCAATCAGCCCCTTATTGTCCTGTTAAGTCTTTGTTAAAGTCATTGTCATTCCAATTTTATAATTTATTTAACACTTCTCTAAGTTATGTTAAAGTGTTATTTAACACACAGTATCATTTACTATTGCACTTTATTTAGCTACATCGTTCACTATTACTCTTTATTTAACACTTTAAATTGTCATTTCACCTGTTAAAGTGTTATTTCACACTTGTTAAAGTGTCATTTCACACAGTGTCATTCACTATTTAGCTTTATTTAGCTTCTTCACTACTCTCTAAAAAAATGTTACTACCTCCGGTCCTTTAAAGTTTGTAATTGGGTAATAAAGTAAGAGATATTGAATAAAGATAGAAATATAAATAATAAATAATTAGTTAGTGGGTAAAAACTTTCATTTTGGGGTTAGTAAGTTTGCAATGTTACTTCAAAAATAGAAAGTTAGAAGTTATTAAAAGAACGGAGAGAGTATTTTAAATTTCATCCGCTCACAACCTCACAACACAACAGATAAAGTCCAAAATATTTTTTTCTAAAGAAATTGAAAACACTTTAGAATATAGTGATCTAGGTGGACGTTGTGGTTGTTGATTGGATTTCAGACAAAGAGAGTTTAGATGATGTAAATGGTTTTTGGATAGTTTTAGACTTTTGGTTTTTGAGTGTATTGTACCCGTTAACAAGACTCAATTCATTCCGTGCATATATATTTTATTTTTGCACATAAGTATTTGTATTCCGTCGTTATTTTTAAAATATTACTAAATAATGGATAGTTATATATTTGCGATTATAATTACCTCGCATAATTCCTTAAACTACTAAATAATAATGGATGCACATCACACATTATAAGAAATAGTAAAAGTTCTACATTTACATACAAATTACTCATTTTACCCAACAAATAAACTGAAGAGGCTCTTTCACTTATGATATGTAATATTCAAAATTCCGCTACTTTTTAAATTAACTTGTGTACACAAATGTGTAGAATCTTTTTTGCATTTATCCATCTAAGATACTTATATCTCATGAAACATAATATACGAGTTCGTACGTGACCTAAATTCGATTAATTTTATAAAATTTATAGGCACCGCGCTTAGCGCGGTGTAGGCGTGGTGTATCATTTCTAGTAATCTTATAAACTTGACGGCATATATGTAGAAAAAACACTCCTGGAATTTATGTAGGAAAAACACTCATGGTATGTTAAAAAAAATGTATTACTTCCAGAAAAGAAAAATGTAAAACATAGTTAACATGGTTGATCAGAACAATGGTGTTGTTAATTAAGTTTGTTTTGATTAAAGAATAATTCACCTGTAATGGGTTTAGTTAGAGTCAAAGTCTATTTCAGTCATTAGCCTAGTGGTAGTTCAAGTCCTTTAGTTCTGAAGAGTTTGTTTTTATTAAGTTTTATAAAAGGCACCTGTGATTGATTGATGGAATCATCAAATACTTGTGCTCTTTGTGACTTAGTCAGTGTTCTCTTCAATTGAGAACTATTGAATTAAATAAAGTAAGGTATAAATTATAACTAAGCTGAACTGGACTGGGTTGAACTGAATTGATTTTCAATTAAAGAGAACACAACCTTATTAAGCTTAATTCAACAGGTATGTGGTTCCACACGGACCACACCCCACACATCCCACACACGTAATACATTACTCCCTCCTTCCGCTGAAGTTAATATTTTCCGTTTTCGATGTCTCATCAAAGTGAAATAATTTTATATTTATGGAAATAACTTCCACAATACAACTCATTTTTAACCACACATTATTAGGTCCACATGTATATTTCAATTTCAAATTTATTGTTAACCACATAATATTTATTTTTCTTAAAAATCGTGCAAAACTAAATTATTTCGTTATTAATGAGATGATGAGTATTTTTAATTAATTACAATTGTTATGGTAGATTTTATCATACCCCACAAAAAAAAATTATATTTTTTACTAACTTAATTATAAAATATTTTTATTAGTATTATCTCCAACCCATCTTGAAAGAAACAAAAAGAATATTGTGTGCTAGTGAACAGCCTTCAAGTCGGCCGAACTCCATGCCACATGTGAAGATGTCCAGGAAACCTACTATATTACATGAATTAACATCTTTTAGGCTTTGTTGTTTTGGAATCAGTTGAAAGCTATGTTTAGTATTAGTTTATCTTATAAATTATCTACTAATTAAAACTTGGAGGTTGCATCTTACATTATTACCCACGAAGCGTATAATGGACAAACTTGCCAGTGATCTGAACCATCAACCACAACCATATATAGATGCCTTTCCTGAATTAGGTATCTCAATTATATGGAGAAGAAGAAGGGGGTAGAAATAAAAACCAAGAAAGATCTTGTATGCATATTCCATAAGAGTTTATGGTTACACCTTTCTTATCTTTCTCTACAAGTTTAGCACATGATTTTTGCATTGTTATTTTCAAAATCTGACAAGTTAACCTTTCTTATGGTTTGGAAATGATCTTTTGTCCTATTTTTTCATAAGCCATCAAGTTTTTGTTTGCAGGTACATTTCCATTGATCATAATTCATCATGAATGGTTAAATGAGAAAATGAATTGATACATAGCTAGTATTATATTTGATGTGTGCATGATGCACAAAGGGCATCAAGAAGGATTATATTGTTGAGATCGATCAACATAAACCTCGGTTGTTCATGATTTGTGATACGGATAACAACAATCCGACAGAAAACTTTGTAACGTGCGTACACAGGGCAAAATTGGCAGGCATCTTCCATGATGTAAATGTAACATGGGCAAAGACTATAATGAGCCATTCTCTTTACATAACAGTGGTAAACCCTCATGTCGGAAATCATTACACTTGCAAGGTTGATCTCAAAACTTGGCAGTTCTGGGGCAAAAAAGGATTAAAAACATTTAAAGTTGACGATGACAAACGTGTTGATGTTTTCTGGGATTTGAGGTCTGCCAAGTTTAGCAAAAATAGACCCGAGCCAAATGCAGACTATTATGTCTCAATTGTGTCCCAGGGGGAGATGGTTTTGTTGCTCGGAGATCAGAAGAATGAAGGGTTTAAAAGGAGCAAGTGTAGGCCATTTTGTTTAGAAGATGACAATACTGCTAATTGTTGGTTGGCCCAAAAGAAAGAAAGTTTGTTTGCAAAGAGTTGTTTTTATACAAACACACAGTTAGGCAACGGCAAAAGAGAGCACAACATTGTAATCGAATCAGCGCTTTCAGGGCCTTCCGAACCTGAGATGTGGATTGGTGTGGATGGGATTGAACTGATTCGCATTACAAATTTACACTGGAGATTTAGAGGTAATGATACGATCTTCGTGGATAATTTCTCTGTTCAGATTATGTGGGATGTGCATGATTGGTTGTATAACTGCCAACGTCCAGGGGGTACCGTTGCAATTTTCATATTCCGGCAAGGTTCTGAACATGAGTTTGATTGCCAAGAGATGATAGATAAGTGTTCTTTCTCTCATTTTCTTTATGCATGGAAGACTCATTAACCAAACATTAGGCTGGTTCATTGCATGATTGATTACTTATGCACCATGTAATATTACATAGTTTTGTTAGACTATTTTCGTAGAATAGATGTTAGGCTAAGGCCATTATGACTAGTCCCTGCAAATGGATGGTTCGGATGTGTAATTTATTTTGGGATCAGATTCGGGTGTTCGAAGTTGAATTTTATTCAGATTCGGATCATAATCGAATGAAAAAACTTCATATTATTTTTTACTGGATTCATTTCAGATCGGGTCGATTCGAGTTCAATTGTTGTTCGAGTTTTAATATTTTTCAAATTACAATACTTTATACTGTTCGGATCATGTTAATTTAAATTTGGACTCGAGTTAATTCAAAAGGATGATTACTTTATACATTTACCCAGAAAAAATAATACAAAAAGAATGCTTAATTATCATGAAACATTTGTTACTATGCTAATTAAAGTAAGAATTTTCTTCCCAAATTTTGATGTTGTGTTCTACTAATGCGTACACTTCTACCAGCTCCAACAAATTATAGTAACGAAGACCGTCCACGATGGACAACCGTGAGAATCTGTCGTGGTGGTTACAAAAGTCTGGCTGGCTTTGGTTTAAACCGGCCAGATTTTCTAACGGGATGAAGCAATTTCGTTAGAAATTATGTATTTTTAAAAAAAATTAATTTGCAAATTTTTTTTTATTACAAATATAATTAATATATACGGAAATTTAAAAACACACAATTTTAATGGCACGAATATAATTATAATTAATATATATATCGTATAAAA
>JAYMSP010006039.1:0-12438 GCA_036897095.1 Plantago elongata | reverse complement strand
ATATATATATATGTATATAATTGCAAAACACAAGCCCCTTCACAGGAATCCTATGAGCCATGAAAAAAATAATAGAGCTAATGATTGTCTGGTCGCGTAACTACAGGAGGACATGGCTATATTTCGGTACCCTGCCTTGGAGGTAGCATATTTACTTTCTATACTTGACATAGAACTATACTCCTACTTATTACATAAATCATAGAGCTAGCTCATTCTTTGAGTTAATAGCTCAATGTAACCAATGGATATCGAAGTTGGTGATTTTTTGTTCTTTTTTTTCTCTTTCCTTTTATTTTGGTGAGTAGAGAAAGTCATGCACACATGCTTACTCTCCCAATGAGTGTATCCACTATGCTATAATTGTTCAAGATTAATTTTTTTCATCGCAATATCTAGCAAACCACAATTAACCAGATAGATAAAATTTGACCAACTCCAACCAAATGTTCTGATGCAATATTTACCTGTTAAATAACATACTTGTTTTATATTAAGTTTCTCCAAAATCTGATGTACGTTCTCCAACACCCCCACCCCCCAACCAAAAAAAAAGTCCACATGGTGACATAGGCATAAAATGGTAGGAAATCTACACTATAATGGATGCTAACCTTTCGATTGAAAGCGCTAAAATCTGATCTGCAAGCCGAACAATGGTTCTTTGCTTCATCAGGAACCTATATAGAAATATAGAACAGGCTCAGACAGTGAGCAAGATGGTGTATACCTTTTGAAAATAAAATAAAACAATTCCATGATGATAAGACGATTGCAACTCTCACCCAGTGATCTTTCTCCTCATCAGCAGGCTTTATTATGTTCTTCCAGTCTATGAAGCCTCTCTTCTTTTCGAATGATTGGTCAGCTCCCTTTGCCAGACCAGAGGAGGTACTATCAGCACCAATCTCTTTTGACTGCTTACAAGTAAAGATGGAGTTACAACAGCATTAACTTCAACAAACCTATGTATCTCTAGAAATAAACATTAAAGGGCTGTGTTCAGTTTGTAATTTGTTTTGGTATGTATAACACTATTATCTTATAGTCGACAACAAAGTGCAGCTCGATTGGTAAGACGCTTCAACTCCAACCAATAGGTCGGGGGTTCGGGTCACTCTTTAGCCGTTTCAAAAAAAAAAACTATTATCTTATAGTACTTGATTATAAAAACTAAGAGCTGCCAAAGTTCAGACTTGAATAGGCTACCACGGTAGCCAAAACACCATATTCCTTGAATCCTTGAACTTCAATTTGTTTTTCAAATCTTGAATTTCCATAACACAGTCTACAAAATATTTACATTGTTATGGCTTGAAAACTGAACTCGACCAGTCTCTGTTGACATGCTCCGCTGCTATTTAGTTTCATAATTCCATATGTAAGTTATTTTCGTGAGCTTCTTTGGGTTGATATATTTTACGGTTGAAAGAAGATCCCAGAATACAATCTAACTTCAACTTAAAGTATTAAACAACCAAGATGGTAAGATTGAATGCAAATGATCAACTCATCAGAATGCTTTTGTAAATATAATGGTGGTTTTCAAGTCTCTATTTTACAGACATGTTCACAGAAAATTGTGTACTCTAACGGAGGTAGCAATGCATAGCAGTTTACAAGCTTAACTAGAATAAGATTAGAAACTTCACCACCGTAATATTCAAATAAAAAAGAAAACAAGTAGCATGTACGTTTGCATATCGTATATACTTGTTTTAACCCCATATTGAAAAATACATCCCCTTGCAGGGATACTTAGCCCTCTCAAAATGAAGCAAAGTATTCACAGCGGATTGAGAGAAGCTGTAGTTTAAGGTCTAAAAACCTTTCAGTGGCAAATATTACACTGAGAGACTAATTTTCATATGTCACTACCCAGACTGAACAAAGTAAAGCATATTTACACCGCCAGTTATTCAACTAAACAGTCCGACTATATGTCTGAGCAATGAAATTCAAAATTCACGACATAATGTATGATACACAAGTAACAAATAGGCAGCTGAACACCAGTAATAAGATAAACCATATATTAAGTAATCTAACCTGTATGCTTGCAGCAGTCACTGTGTCCAGAATATTATTTGTGGTATAACTGTTTGATTTCATCCTAACACGTTTTTCAGGTTCAGAGCCGGCTCTGGCCCAAAATGCGAAGATATATGAATCTAATACCTGAAGAGATGAAAGAGAAGGATAAATCTTCATAAGTCTCAAAAAGAAAGTACTTAACCTTAAACTTTATACACAACAACTTACCTCCCATCTTAGAATCGTGTCAAGTGGATATACTCTCAACATCCTGCTGGTTTCGGGATCCAAAACCCGAATCCCATCCAGACCAATCTACAATGCAAAACTAATGTTAAACTAGACTGCATTACTGAATCAATAGTGCAAGTGGAAGCTATAGATAACATTAGCACAAGGAATGCACATACATCACACTGGCTTATTCACATTATTATAAAACATGCAGCTGATCTCAGAATCTCACACTGCAATGCAGTAAATTCAGGGTACTAGTTAAATTTTTTCCCCTCAATGAGCTAGAAAACAACCAAACAAAAGAGCAACAAAATGCATTCTACGAGCAATTCGATAACCAATAAAAAACCCAACAAACCTGACAAAGAACATCCATGTCAGCCTGACCATAACCTTCCGACAGAATCTTCACACGGAACTTCTGCACGCCGCTCCTAGCATCTCCCGAATCCTCCACCTTCGGCACGGCCTTAACAACTCTACCGCCACTACTTCTACCAGCTCCATTCTGCTCCTTCCCTCCAAAAGCACTAATCGGCCTCCCGTAATCATCAAACATCACCCCTCCGGCCTTCCCACCACCATTGTACTTATAAACCCCACTATCAAACACCTCCTCCTCTCCTCCTCCATAGGAATCAGAAAACTGAGCCTCGTAGCTAGGGTGTGGATTAAATACATGATTATGAACAGGAGCTGCAGCATTGCCGTAATCGTAACTAACAGGAGGCTGATTTTGATTCTCTGGGTAGGAATGGGGGAAAGTGTAGTATAGATCAGGATTAGGGTTAGGGTCGTACGAATTGGTGTAATTGACGGGGGAATACGATAGGGGAGGGGCGGAGGCGTAAGGTGCGGCGGTGGAGGGGATCGGAATGTTCGCCGGAGGTTGATCGGCGGTGGCGTAAGGGTAGTAAGGGTGCTGGTGGTAATAGGGGGGTGTGGAGGTGTCTGTTTGTTGCTGGTGATGCATATTGATGTTTTCCTGTGAGATTATTGAGAGAGAGATTTGATGGAATTTGTAAGATTGAAGGTGTTGCAGAAGAAGAAGGAAAAGGTGTTCCAATGGAGAAGATGATGATGATGATGATATTGTTTTATACTTAGCTCACACGAAAGCTCGGAGCAGGTGTGGATTCGAATATATAAACGCGGCTCCACCTGCAATTGGAAACCGACGACGACTAGGAACATATTCATTATATTCCTAGTCGGGTTCGATCATTGATATCTCCCAGTTCTGATTATTACTGTAGTAGTAAACATATTATAAACCATGTTTATGATATGATAGACTGTAAATATTATATGATGACTTACATATACACATTAAATAATTATTACGTATAAAGATGTCTCCTAAAAATTATTAAATATAATTTAATTTTAATTTGTTAACCCTAAATTTATTCTAATTAGATGTCACTTCATCCTAATTACTTGTCAACCACAAAAACAAGCTCTATTGAATTTAGTAATCATTTTGAAATCCAGAGTAATGAATTTCAAATAGGGCGTTAAATTTTAAATTACATAACAAATTTGAAATTCGTAGACATGAAATCAACTCATGAAAATCTGAAACTACCTTAACTAGATCCTGAAACTAACATATTAGTTTTATGGATACAAAAGTTAGTTTCAAAACAACAAAAATCTATTTTCATAATCACAAAAACTAGTTTCAGAACTACAAAACCTAGTTTCATGTCCACAAAAGTTAGTTTCAGAACCACTAAAGTTAGTTTCAAAACAACAAAAATTTATTTTCATATTCACAAAAACTAGTTTCAGAACTACAAAACCTAGTTTCATGTCCACAAAAGTTAGTTTCAGAACCACTTAAGTTAGTTTCAGGTTCATTAAGCCAGTTTCAGGAAATAATAATTAGTTTCATATTCATTAATGTTAATTTCAGCAACTAAAAATGATGGTTTCAGATTTTATCACACAACAAATATTAGTAAATTAGTTTCGTGTGAATTGAAGTTAGTTTCAGGTGCCTTTATACTAGTTTCAAGATATTTTATATTAGTTCCAGGTTCATTAAGTTAGTTTTAGGTTCATTAAGCTAGTTCAGGAACTTAGAGTTAGTTTCATATTCATTAATGTTAGCTTCAATAACTAAAAAATTGTTGGTTTCAGGTTCCATCACACAACAAATATTAGTTTAATTAGTTTCATGTGAACTGAAGTTAGTTTCATGTGCCTTTATATTAGTTTAAAATTATATTAGTTTCAGTATAAATAGTATTAGTTTTAGGTTCATTCAAGTAGTTTCAAAAACTCAGAAGTTAGTTTCATCATCAATATTAGTTTTATGTTCGATAAAGTTAGTTTCAGGTTCATTAAGCTAGTTTAAGGGACTCAGAGTTAGTTTCATATTTATAAAAGTTAGTTTCAATAACTAAAAAATGTTGATTTCCGGTTCCATCACACAATAAATATTAGTTTAATTAGTTTCATGTGATTGAAATTAGTTTCAGGTGTCTTTATCCTAGTTTCAAAAAAATTTATATTAGTTACAAAAACTGGTTTCATGTTCACAAAAACTAGTTTCAAAATCATAAAAATCCTTAAACTAGTTGAATCAAAATCCCTGAAATTAGTACGGACATGTTTGAAACTAACTGTTATACTTGTGAAACTAACTTTTATGCTTCTGAAACTAGCATGTATTGCTTTGAAACTAGTGAAACTAATATTTATGCTTATTAAACTAATGCTTTATGAAGCTAATATTCCTGAAACTAATACAAACATATTTGAATATTTGTGAAACTAACTTTTTATCCAATAAAATTAACCTTTTGAAACTGGCAAACATAGAACCAACAAAGATGGGCATGAAACTAAATCAACTTTACCTGCAACTTATATTCTAGGAAATTAGTGTCTTTCTTTTTCCATATTCAGGCTACAATTCGCTGTTGACGGTTGTTGCTAATTTCTACAGTAATTATCTATACAAAATCCATCAAAAAAAAGTTCTAATCTCGAGTAGCGCCGCGTTGCCCAGGTCTTTTCTGTTCTTCTACATCGAAAAATCGAAGCAGAATAAGGTTTTTTTTAATCCATGTCGAAATGAGAAGAAAGGGGTGAAAATATCAAAGAAAGATAAGGAAGAAAGCTTGTTGGAGGAAGAAGCGAGTAAAAATTGAGAGAAAAATAAAAAGAAGGGAAAAACAAACATAGTGAACTGGTGGTGGATAAAGAAAGCGTGTTAACCTGGAAGAAGGAATGATGGTACAATGGAAAATAATGAGGGAATTAGGGCGCGAAAAGAAATAAAATTGACTTATTTGTAATGATTTTAACGAGCAGACTTTATTTATATAAGCACATAATGCAAGTGATCTGTTTTTTACTTTTTTAATATTTTTATTATTGAAGAATTGCAAGATGTAAAGTATTAACTCGGATATTATGCACACATGCATGAAGTATGTCACGGAGCATTAGTCTAACTAGCTAGTATTATGTTGTGTGTAATGATGTAGATCAGATGTTATAATTCTAGTATTATGTTGTACTTAGTAGGGTGAGATAGCTTAAGGGTGTGGGATGTACGCCCACTTTGACTTTTATCTATTGTAATTTTCAATATGTCAGGTCACTTTCTCTCGGGTAGTAAACATAAGGCCAATATAATTATCGTGCATTCAACTAGAACAATATATGTATGTCCCGGTCAATACAACTCCTTATGCAACATGTGGAGATCTTTTCGAGAAGCACCAAAGTGCACCTAAACCGTGCCAAATGTTGGCTGTTTTACGGGTGGGGTCAATCGCCATGTGCGGGAGCAGTCGCTACAAGTTTCGGGCTTGGTTGGAGGGGCAGCTGTCCATAAAGTACCTTGGTGTCCTGCTCTTGACCCGAAGGCTAGAGGTTCGACACTATCAACCTCTCATTGAGAGGATCACGGCTCGGGTCACTCATTGGAGCTCCACTGATCCGCAGTGCCCTACACGCTATGACAAGCTAATGGATGCAGGTTTTTCCTTTCCCAAAGAAAGTTGTTAGACACATCGAGTCCATTTGTAGATCTTTCTTATGGAGTGGTACTGTGGAGATCACTTGTTGAGCTCCTATTGCCTGGGAAAAGGTTTGTGATACGAAGAATGTCGGTGGATTGAACCTTACATCCGTACTTGAGTGGAACACTTGTAGTATCACCAAACTACTCCGGCATATTTGTTGCAAGGCTATAAATTATGGGTTAAATTGGTGCATATTTACTACATCAAAGATCAAGAGGTTATGTATGCGCAGATTCCTACAGACTCTTCCTGGATTCTAAAGGCCATTATGAAGTGTCGACAATCAATAATAACTCTGAGGTATGGGCACGAATGCGAATTGAAGGGAGTTTTCTCACAAAGAAATTATATGTGGAACTCCGTGGTGATAGACTTGAGGTACCTTGGAAGAAGTTCCGGTTTGACAATAAAGAACAACCTCATGTACAATTCTGCACTTGGATGGGACTAAATGGACGACTTGCAAGGATCGGATAAGCAGATGGAATCTGACAATCCAGACGGTGTGCACTTTATGTCCTAGTGATGAGACAAAGCAACATATTTTCTTTAGGTGCCCATTCTCGTTGCATGTTTGGATGATAGTTAGCAGTGGATGGGCATTCGAAGGACCCCAGGCGGCTGTGCAGAAGAGCTGGAGTGGTTATGCCTCCAATTTCGAGGCAAAGGGTGGCGCAAGGAAATCCTGAGATATGCTTTTACAGAAACATCCTATGCTGTCTGGATGGAGCAGAACAATGTTATTTTCAACCGAAGTCCGAGCAACCCAATATTAGGAGAGTGAGTCATTAATGGTGTAATAAATAGATGTTGGCGGGATATGAAGCTTCGCACACATGTTGTTGCGCTTATAATTCCCTAGACTATTTTCTAGTATTTGCGACTTACCTGGATCTTCATATCGGTTTTGTACTAACTGTTTGTAGTGAAAAAAAAGTTTCTCGGTTCCAAAAAAATATGTGTATGTCTATAAAATTAAGTAATTGATCATGTAATTCTTAAAAGATGGTTTTGTAAGTCCCATATTTATTGACTTGGCTAGCTTATGGGTGCGTACATGTTGTGTTGTCTGGTAAAACTACCTCATACACACATACTAATGATTATGTCACATGATAAATTTTCAACCAATATACGAATTATATTGAGCTTCAAATTAAGTTGCATTATGTAAATTATTTACTATTAAAAAAAATAATAAATAATTTAATAAAATTATAAAATGAAGTAATTAAATTTGATTATATGATTTTATGTGATTATTTACCATTATTATTTAAGAGTAATTAAGTAAATGTCGGAGGCAGTTGACCGCATAATAATAAAATGACAAGTTTTATGAGGAACGGGGAATTTATTTTATTTTTTTATTTTTTATTTTTGGGAAATAACTAAGCTCCTTTAGAACTAACTGAAATTACACATTAGAGTTGTTAGTCCGTAGAGGGGACTTTACGGAATGAGGATCTGTTTCGTTCTATCAAATTACACATACCAAGCCAACTGGGGCGAATATCCCTAATACGAAGACTACTTCCTAAACTAACAATGTTCGAAGGGTGGGAAAAGAAGCATTCAAAAGCTTCAAAATGATAGCCACTTCCAATCTTGGGAAAAAGAACTGCACTGCCATACTTTTTCTAAACGTCCACTGTACAGATTACTTCCCATCCCTTCCCAGCTTTTCACTGATTTCCTCCGCCATCTTCTTGCGTTTCCATGCTGATTGGCGCTTCCTGTTTATGCAATCAAAGGTATACTTGGAATCAGTATGAATTTTATATTCTTTTAAGTCTAATTAATCAGCCAAATTAATTCCCAATCTAATGGCTTGCAACTCAGCAGTATTATTGCATGTTATTCCTATATAAGAGCAAGCATCTCTGAAAACTTCCCCTTATCATTTCTAATAGTTTAATCTATACCAACATGCAGGACTCCCAAGAGAAGAACCATAATTGTTAATGCAGGCCATACCGATGGGGGGAGGTTCCCATTTACAAGGAACAAGTTTAAAAAAGATTTACACTCCATTATTAGTATAATAAGTCCAGTTATTTCATCTTCCATATCATCAAAGGATATATGCACTCCCTGAATTTCCAGCACAATATCACTAGGCAAAACTGTTAAGATTTTCTCAAGGTTCCGGTTTGGATTTTTAATAAAATTAGCAACATGAGTAAAATCAGTGATGTTAACCCTGATTTCTTATCATTAAGCCATTTATTTATCTTTCCAAAAGTCAATTAATTTACCATTACCGAGTTTCCAACCTAATAAAATAAAAAATTCCTCCTTGATTCTTAATCAAATTCTTCCATAACCAACTATGGTGACTTTTTGACTCAGCATGACAAATATTAGAGTTAGGTAAACATTTTTCCTTGTAAGTTTTAGACAAATGAAAGTTAGGTTGCTTACAAAGTTTCCACATCAACTTAAAATTGACAGGCCTTATTAAGAAACTCCAAGTTCCTAATATTCAGACCAACCTGGAATTTAGAAACACAAGCTTTCTCCCAACCAATCTTATGAGCCTATTTACTATTTTTGGAAGGATTCCACATACAATTTATATTGAGAGAATTAATTCTAAGAAAACGAGAGATAGGCAACTGAGTAGTGCTCATAGTATAACTGTGAATGGTGTTAGAGACATTGTTTATTAATAAGGCCCTCCCAATTTGAGAAAGGAATATGTTATGCCACTTATTTTATTCTATTAGCAACTTTGTAAACATGATCATCAAATAAATCAGCTTTCTTTTTACCAACCATGAAGGGTAGGCCAAGGTACTTATCCTTTCTTTTATTATCACCTTTCTCTCTTTGCGGTAACCTCCTTGATCTTCTCTATACTTTCTTACTCTTCATAATGATGGTGGGGGATCTCAGATAATACTCTCTAAGTGGGTACACTATTCGATCTTTTATGTACTTTGTTGATCTCCACGATGAGTTGGGTGGGTGGGGTCTAGAAGAGACTCTCGACGTGAAAAAGCTTTCTCCAATGTCCTCTCTACTTTCTTCATCTATAACGGAACCGGGAGCCCGAGAGGGGTTTTGGAAAAAAAACAACCGTAGCATGTGAAATATGTTTGTGAAATAATAATTTTTGCGTCTCTGGTTGCCACTGTGGAGTTGCCGAAAGGGTTGAAAAAAAATAAAATAATCGTAACATGTGAAATTATGCTTGTTTAATTTTTTATGTGTGTGATGGGGGTGACCACATACGGGGCAAACTTATTAATTGTGTTGTATACATTTATATTTTATTTTGGTTCGATTTCAGGGATATAATTTCTTCTTGAAAAGATATACTGATACTAATTACATGTTGGGTACGATAGGATTCGGTTCTAAATATATGCCTTATACATTTCGTTTTCTATTAAAAAACAAAAGCTCCCTGTATAAAATGTATACTTCTAAGCCGGTACAAAATATATGCTTTTAAGCCTTATACATTTCATATTATCAAGAGAAAATCACGGTTTATCTTATGAAGTTTATCACAAACATCTTCCTGAAACCCGCCGGGTCCCAAATAAGTTATTGGTTGATTCTTCTACCCCTTTCAAAACATATTCGTCTTTATAATTCGTCTTTTTACATTTTTTATAGTTAACATAAATAAAAATTTAATATATAATATTGATGAAGAACGACTACTGACCGACACCACGACCAACATTGTTTATACATGTATTTTCTCTACTCCTCTTTATATTTTTTATTAAATTAATCACCATGACATCGCCTCATGTTAGTAGAAGCCATTATCATCAAGATAGTTTTAATCTGATTACAAACATCTAAAAATATTTATTTCATCTGATTTTTGTTGATCTTAGTCACTATCCAAAAGAATTGCTCAAACTTTTCCTACTCAACACAAGCCGAAAACCATTATCCAGTGCTCATGGTCTCCTCCTCCTATATATTATATTGATATTAACGTGGATGGTTCAAAATTTGGGAACACAGGGAGGGCAGGATATGGTGTTGTTATTCGAGATCATAAGGGTAATTTCATAGCAACAGTTGCTGCAGATATTGGAAGGACTACGAGTAACATTGCAGAGCTCTCTGCCATACGGGAGGGCTTGAATTTGAATTGTTCCTTACAATATCATAAAATTATAATATATACTGACTCTATAGTTTATGTGCTTCCTGTGAACAGGTTCAACAACCAGCAGCTGGCGAGGAGGGTACTCGGGCCTCATCATCTGTTGCTTGAAGACATTAAGCGTTTATGAGCAAGTTTGAAAACATCCACTACAAAAAAGCAAGGGTCTCAGAGAATCGAACAATGTTGCTGACTTTGTTGCTAAGTTTAGTAGTTCATCTAGGAGCTGATTGGTATAAAATTTGAATGGGCATTTGAATGGATTTTGATGAAATTGTGTTTGGAATGAAATTGAAATGATGTATTTGAAGTGTGTTTTAGACCAAATCAATGTTTATCGAGTCAAATGCACCAATTTTAATTCCATCCCAAACAGCCCCTAATCTTTCTAGGTTTAAGTGTTGTAAATTTTTAATGCTCGTAACATGGACTCCTGTTGTGGTTGTAAGTATGAAGTTAGGGAAGATGGATAAGTTGTGTGGTTCTCTGTTCCAGTATGGTTAGTTGATGTTTTGTGCAATATCAAGGGAACCACACCCCGTTTAGTGTCGTTTGTGTTGGTTTGTATGTAAGACTCTCATAATGGAATGTATGCTTTACTTAAAAAAAAAAAAACATATAATTAAAATCAAAGTAATTATTAAAACCTATGTTTGTTGTTTAATGCTAATTTTATATATTAGATTTCTTTTGCATGACCTCTCCATTTCAAAACTAGTATCATAGGAAATGAAGATGAGAGCTTATTTGGTTCGCGGTTATTCTTTAGATAAATAGAAATAAGTTTGATGGATAAAATATTTTCAAACCCATTGCTACTATATTTGTAAGATGTCTGATAGAACTATCAAATCGGGATTGGTATTTGAACAGTAAACAATGTTGACTCTAGTGATGAGTCAACAATGCAGTCAACAATGATTGTCTGTGTAGAATAAATAGCAACGGGTTGACAGACATATTTCCACAAATCAAGCCAACATATGTAAAATATGTTGACGATGCCGTAGACTAAATTTTCACTAATCAGGATAATGGAATTACACAAGGAGTTTAAAGATCAATCACAAACGAATGATCTAACTCATGAAAAACTAGACCTAGAATAAACTCGAACAAAGTACCTATTCTAGTCACTACCAAGACGAATGATTCACAAACACTTGTTTGATGAACATCCACAATATGATAGCAAGTACAAGTCTAGCAAAGAAATACACACAAGTATGATGTGAAGAGTAAAGTCTCGCTGTGTAGTCTTGCAAAGCAGCTTCTCTTCATGTATATAATAGAGTCTTCGACTTCTCATCATTTGAACAGGGAAGGGAACGCTGCAGTAAGGAAGTTATTCTTCTTTAATTTTCTTGAGCAGGCTGCTAGAAAGACTATGTTCAGAAAGCAGCTTAATGGTGCATTTGGCACGTTACACCCCTCTGAAGATATGTCATAATTGAGTCAAGAAGCATGCTGGCTTTCAGAAAGGCACATGTGTCCGTTGAGGCTACATGACAAAGAAATAGTACAGTGTATTAATTACACCGACTGAAAAGTCGCTCCAGCAAGCCCTCTCTGAAAAACGAGATAGTGACTTCTGAGTACTTATTTCGAGATATCAACGGATTGAATTCTGAGAAGCTCTAACGGATATTATTCGAACGACTCTCAAATTCATCTATAAATATCAACACTTAGAAGCTGAGAAATGCACCACACGAACTACGCTCATACTTTCACATCAAGCAAGTATTCTCTCAAGCTTTCTTACTACGATTCTCCAAACTTACAGTTGCTACCAAATAGCTCGAAGAATTACTAGTAATTCTAAGTGTCCTGAACCTTAACAAGAGTTTGATTATCTGTGAAAGAGTTGAACACTCAGATACCCTTTTGAAGTTCATTCTCCTGTACAACTATCAACACTTGGGTCAGGAAGGAGATTCCTACCAAATACTGAACAAGTTTATTTAGTAGTGTAATCTTTCCAGCTAT
>JAYMSP010006038.1:0-12440 GCA_036897095.1 Plantago elongata | reverse complement strand
AGATATTCCTAACAAATTTCCCCCTTTTTGATCAGTCAACCATGACTATCTTAAATTCCTATTACAAACATGGAAGTAAAAAAAATCCACCACTTAATCATTTCAAATGATATTTAATCAGATAAATTAAGTACAAAAAGTAAACATCAACCAAATCACAAGGAGTGATCTTTACTGACATGTTATCTTCTTATAAATGGTTTTTGAGAGTATGATCTTCACAAAGAACTATTACAGAGCATAAGATAACTTTTACAAGATGTATTACAATAAAAGACAGTCAAAATAATTATAAAATTACTAAGTAAATTAGGACAACTGGAGAATCCAAGCTCCAAGTAAACATCCTAACAAACTAGTCTTCAAGTCTTCAAAATTAACTTAGGTTTGGAAACCTTAAGTTCTTCAGCATCTCTTCTGGATCAATGGGTGTCAACCCTCCTGCAGTCTTCAACATATTCATAAAGTAACCTTCTGACATAGAGCTCTGTCTTTCTTGCTAGTTCACAAATTTGTCTATAAGCTTTGTCAGGGTTATCTTTGTGTTTCTCAACAAAGTCTTCATTTGACTTGATGAAGTTCTTGACCATAGGTATTTACCCCATACATATGCATGGTTTACCTTCAGCAGTGACAACTGGTGATACATGTAAATTTCTTCACAGTACATAATGTCATCCAGGTATGGATCCTTCGTCATATAAAATGATTCATCAGGTTCAACTTCTAGTCTATTCTGTTTGCTGAGAGTACCATCCAATTTTCTAACTTTGTGCACATCATCTGGCATGGGATAAGGACATATAAAGTCCAATGGCTTCTTCATAGCCTTAGTCCTCACATAAACCTCAAAGTCAAGCCACTTATAAGTATTTGTTGGATTAAGCAGAGTAGGCTTGTTGGTTCTCCATGCCATCATTTACTTGTAGATAGGTTCTGGAAACTTCTTGTTAAGTAGCAAATGTTGTAGCTCAAGAATCCAATAACCATCTTGGAGATATGTATGCACCTATAAGCTTATTGGCTATCATTGGGCGGAAGCTGGTCTTTCTTGTTCTTTCTCTTGATTTCTTCCAAACTCCAAATCCCTACGCATTCTTCTATTCAGTCCTTTCTCCAGTTCTACTTGCTTTCTGGGGATTTTGCTGGACTTGGTGTTTCCAGAAGGAGTCTTGGCATGTATTGGATTAGCAACCAAAGGAGGTTCAGGTAGGCTTTCCACTCTTCTTCTCTTGTGATGTGGATGCTCATTTGTATCAGTCTCATCATCATCAAAGTTCTTGATTGAAGAATTACAGGTTTCCTCCTGACCTTGGATTTCTTCTTCTTCTTTTTCTTGTTCTTCTTCAGAAGGCTTGATTCCTTTAGATATAACAAGTGCCTTGGAACCCCTAGTTATCATACTTTGTAGCCTTGTTCCTGGTTCTTCATAAGGCATGTCCTGTTATGGAACTTGACTTGTGGAGGGTAATTGTTTTCTCTTCCTCTCTAGGCAGTTCTATTCTCTTTCCCCATAGTCATGAGCGACTGACTCAAACTAACATAAGAATGAGAGAGTGACTCGAAGTTCTGTTGCAGATTGTTGTGAACTTGGACACATTTCTGAAATTATTTTCTGAGCTCTTGATTCTCTTTAAGGAGTGCATGCTCCTTTTGGTTCAGCTCTTCAATCGGACGTGAGATAGACTCTGCTTTCATAAGAGCATATTAAACTTCTTCAAGTTCTCCATTGGCATTGTTTCAGTCTTTATCCCGAACCATGCCTAGATCTCTCTGCGACAGTGAAATGCTAGTGGCTCTGTGTAGAAAGAGCTTAGCTATTGGCTTGAGGTGAGTAGATACAGATGAAAGTACCTGGGAATCTTCAACATCTAAGTCATTTCTGAGTGCAGCAAATACAATACTTCTTCCGAGAAATTTTCCATCGCTGGAAGTAACAACTGGTGATGAGAAGATATGTGGAACAAGAAGTTCTCTTTTAAGGTGAGAGAGAAGAATTGCATCCTCTTCTGGCGCCATATCCTATGTCTCATCATCGTCAGTGCTCACAAGTATGTGATTGTGTTGAGCGGGCTCAGCAACCATTTTCTCTTTACCTTTGGTGTTAGCTTTCTGAGATGATGGTTCATGTGGTCTATCTGATGCAGCCTTAGCATCATTCTCTGTATCGTTTCTCACCAGAGCGTCCAACTCTGCAGCCGTGACATCGATATCTTTCTTCAATTGTAGTTTTTCAGCAAGGAGTGCCTTCTCCTTAGCATTTTATACCTCAATCTTCAGTAATTGGGCTTCTTTTTCTTTAATCAGACGTTGGTACTCTAGTTGAGCTTAGTCTCTTCATCCAACATTTCCTTGAGTTTAGCAACTCTGGATTCAACAGCCTTAAATTCTTCAGAGGGGTCGGCTTGTTGATTTTGCTCATTTGTGTTCTGTTGGGTTTGTTGATCTTGTTGGTCAGTTGGAGTTGGTGATTATTGTGATGTTGGTGAATACCACTGAGTAGTCCTCAACAGTTGGAGTTCCCATTCCGGCATCTCCTTTGTGCCATTCCACCAGTCCCTGGAGAAGGACCATCAACATTGTCATCATCAGAATGATCATCATTATCATTGTCACTGCCTTTTGGATTTTTTTAGAAGAGTCTTCATTATTCTCGTCAAACTCTTCCTCTTCATCTGAAACAAAATTAATGATTGTAGGGTGGGTAATCCTCTGCCCGTTTACTTCCTCCTTTTCAGTGGGATAAACTCTGAGCTTTTAGGGCAAGATGGGATTGAAAGTCATCTCCCTTTTGGTCTCTTCATTAGTAGCATTGAAGGCATCCATGAGCTGATTCCCAACGTCGTAGGTGAAGTCTCCATGCATCAACATATAGTGAGAATAAACCTCCACTGGGACCATTGCAAGGACGTAGTTTTCCAGATCGAAGGCTCGAGCCCTTCTCTCTTGACATGCCTCTTCATTGTGATTATCTGATAAACCTTCTTCAGATCTAGTGGGGCTTCCACATCGATCAATGGTAACACTTGAGCCTGAAAGAAAATATTCAAGTTAGTTTCATTCAAACTTACTTGTGGTTATCTGAGAATTAGAGAAGTCTATGTTTTTGAGCATACTTGTGTATCAACACGAGGCTCATTAAATTGGAATTCTGGAGCAATTGGTGCTTCAAATACCATTGTTAGAGGAGTGGTTACATCCTCTTCAACTCGTTCTTTCTGCTTAAGCCTGAGAATTAAAATCAAACTTTTTTATTTAGAAATATTCTACAGAAAGGTATTTACAAGAAATGTATTTATGAGAGTTTCACTTACTTCCAAGTTAAGAAGCTCAGAATCCATTCTCTCAGAAACCAGAGCGGTCTCTGGTAACCTTTATGGAGACTTGACCATTTTGACCATGTCTATTTCCATAGGTGTTGTAGAGGTCTCCAAGTTTTTCTCAGCTACCTTTTCTTCAAAATGAACCTATTCGAAGAAACAAAGTGTTTGATTAAGCAATGTTGATTTGTACAAGATATTCATAAGGACAATGTTTCTGTTTTACACACCTCCACAACGGAAGGCTCAGAAATAATTTCGTCAGAATGTTTTTCAACCTCTGGAATCTCTTGAACTTGTGGTGTTTCCACCACTTCAACTGCTTTCTCAGTTGGAGCATGTATAGAGACATTGAAGTTAGAAATACACAAGAAATTTGATTAAGTACAAAATTGTTTCTTTTCAAAGACAATTGACTACCTGTTTTATATTGTAGAGGTTGAAGGAACCTCTTCTTCATTCAGAGGGGTGGGTACAATGTTTCCCCCCTGCTCTATTGTCTCCATGAAAGCCTGTAACAAAGGAAGTTTATGAGTAACTAGATTAACATTTATTCAAATGTTTCACAAGTTAGGTATACACAACTCTTGTTACCTGTGTATCTTCAAGCACTGTGGCTTCCATTTCCTGGCTTGAAGTTTCTGGTACTTCGGACCTTTCCTATGCTTGAACATTCTGAGTTCCCGTCTCAGATGTTTGAGGAACCTGCTCAGGTGCAGGAATTTCTTCAGCAATCAAGTCTGTTGGAAACTTGAATGTGGAAGCAATGTCAGAATCTTCCATCATTCTGTCATCACCGCCAAGCCCTCATCTACCTGTTGGGGTGTGACATCTTCGACTGTCCTCTCTGGGATTGAATCCTTTGCAACCTTAGCTTTCTAAGGCAGTGAAGCTGAGCTAGAGGCTCCACCATGAGGCTATATCCGTGATCTTTTAGGTATCATCTGCAATGGTAGATCATCTTCAGAATCCACATCGAAGTCTGGGACAGACTCGTCGATCTGGTTGAGCTCGTTCACGGACAACTCTAGCATTTTGCCAATGCTCAAGGATCTCCTTTTTGAGCTGGAGTCCTTCTGGACTGGAAGGGGTCTCTGGGCTTCAATATCTTGTGTTGCCCTTTCTGGTCGAGGAGTGTCATCTATGACAATCTGAGTCCTCTTCCTTGATCTCGGTTTGTTAGTCCTTAGTTTCTTTTCAATGTGGACCTCAACCTGTATCTCTCTGGATACTCCTTCTTCCCGAGCAACCAACTCATCTTTGGCAACCTTTTTCAAGGCTTCCTCATAAGCGTGTCGGTACATAGTGTTGGTCACTTGGATGTCCAGATGCTCTCTGAGAGAAATTTCACATTTCTCCAAAATGTAGCAAATTTTTAGATCATAGTGCATATTCAACTTTTTGTCGGCACGGCCTTTAACAATCTTGGGCTCAAATTCATTGACCAAGTTGACAAACCTCATGAAGAGATATTTCCCCTAATTTAAGAGGTTATCTCTGTCATTTAGCTCTTTCCGCAAATGGCCATTATCATCCATCTCTCTAGACTTATCTGGTCAATTCCACCTTTGTTTCCATCCAAGCACCTGTGAAGGATGTTGGCAAGCACATTCCAGTGCTCAAAAAGGTATCTTGTTCTGATGTCTCCCAAAATGAAAGAAGAGGGGCAGTCCTATATCTTGTCATTTGCTGTTTCTTCATACAACACTCTGACTGCAGTGTTCAGAGTCTTGGTATTTCCCATGTCGTCCCACAATTTCTAAGAACGAAGATTTTGCAGAAGGCGTGACAATCAAGATGTATTTCTACACCTTGAACCTTAGATTTCATGAACTTTTCTTCAATGTTGTTCACAATCATGGTGTAGACTTGGGAGAGTTGTAGAACTCTAAGACATCGACTGGAGATAGTCCAGTAGGGGCGACACAAAGGAATTTCTTGATGTGTGTCTTGGATAGAATCTTCACAACTAGATTCATGTCTGGAGTAAGAGAGATAGCCACACTCAAGTATTTTTTCACCATGTGTGATCCCCAATTCATTCTGAGGTTGGAAGTTCAATCCTCTAGGTTAAAATCACCCAGCAAGCGTTTGTTCAACACTTGCAAAATCTTTTCTCCTTGCTTTTCAACAGAAGAAGCGGTTGTAGCTGAGTTCTTGGATGAGGTCTATCTGGGTGCCATCTCTTATATAGAGTTTCTGGATAGGATTAGAAAAGAAGTGCTTGAATTCGAGAGAATGTTAGTTCATCTTTTCAGAAAACTAAACAGAACTCAGAAAATTAGCAGAAGGATTTGCATAAAACTTGGAGAGTTTTTGCTATTTTGATGCAAGTTAAAATTTTGGATTGGTATAAGTGTTTTGTCTCTTACTAGAATCCTTTATATAGCAAGATAGAATTACATAGATACATCATACGTACAAAATTTTGTATATGTAACTGTGTACATTGCATCAGTGTGGTATACGTTTCTACTTTGCATGAAATGCAACGTGGACCATGATTGTTTTCGCAACATGCATTACTTGTCGAGATTTAATCTCACCCGTAGAGATTAAAACGTTTATTCATCAAGGGATCTTGTTCAATATCTTGTAATGATATCAGTCAACAAATGTTCCCATCTCCACTTAATGAATTTTGGCAATATGTATTCTTAAGTCATTGTTTGTGTGTGAGACTAGAAAACCTTTGGTCTTATCATTTCAAACAGCAAGTCTTGTTTTATGTTACTTATCATATAAATGATAAAAACAAAATATCCTAGGCATGTTTGACTCTCAAAAATATGTACAATGTTGGACTATTAGTTCTCACATACTTCATGTCTTAAATGGTTTTCTGAATTCCTATTTCAGAAATTACCACTTGATATATGACCTGTCCATAGTATTTGAGTTCTAGTATTATATATTTATGGAGTATATACCAACTTGTCTTTCTGGACTTAAATTTCCAAAAGACTTTAGGCTTTCTGAGTCATAAGTCTCAGAAACCTTAGTATCCTTCTTACCAAGTAGGCTTTCTGAATACCCGTTTCAGAAACATGTTTCCTTTTTCTCTGTTCCTTACAAACTCTTTTAGAGACTGAGAACTTTTCAGTTCTGAGGCATCTCCATTAACCCAAGACTATGCTTAAGGTTAAGAACCTACTTTCCAGGAGTGGCTTAGAGAAGATATTAGCAAGTTGATCTTCAGTACCATCCTTTAGAATCTCTATATTGCATTTCTCAACATGGTCTCTAATGAAGTGGTGTCTAACATCAATGTGCTTAGTTCTGGCATGGAACTATGTATTTTGGGTAATCGCAATAGCACTTATGATATCACAGAAAATGAGAGTTTTCTCTTCATTAAGTCCATAATCTCTGAGTTGTTGTTGTATCCATAATATTGAGTAGAACAACAACAAGCAGCAATATATTCAGCATCTGTGGTAGAAGTAGCAATTGAGTTTTGCGTCTTGCTAAACCATGAGATAACTCTAGTTCCCAAAAACTGACAAGTTCCTGGAGTACTTTTCCTATCAAGAATTGATCCAGCAAAATCATCATCTGAGTAGCCAACCAAACTCAATCCACTTTCTTTAGGATAACACAGTCCAACTTCTACAGTACCCTTTGACATACCTTAATATTTTCATAGCAATGTTGTAATGTGATTGCATAGGATTTGTCTGAAATCTAGCACACACACCAACTTCATATTGAATATCAGGTCTGCTTGTAGTAAGGTATAGTAGTGAACCTATCAATTTCCTATACTTACGTTCTTCAACACTCTTATCAGATTCAGTATGAGTCTTTCTGGTTCCTATGCTCATAGGTATCTTGGCATTCTTTTCAGAAGACTTAAGATTAAACTTGTTCAACAAATCCTTTGCATACTTTGTTTGACTGATGAAAATTCCATCATTGAGTCGCTTAACATGCAATCCTAGAAAATAATTCAAATTCTCCCATCATGCTCATCTCACATTTGCTTTTCATGAGATTAGCAAAGTCATTACAAAGTTGCTAGTCTTTAGATCCAAATATAATGTCATCAACATATACTACAACTAAAAGTAGTTTCCCATCATGATTTAAGGTAAACAAAGTTTTATCAACTTCACGTTTCTTAAAACCACTATCCAGAAGGTATTTGGCCAAAGTGTCATAGCATGCTCTTGGAGCCTGTTTCAGTCCACACAAAGCTTTTTGTAACATATAGACCATTCTACTTTTTGAGGAAATATCAAAGCCTGGTGGGTGATAAACATAGACTTCCTCACCAAGTTCACAATTCAGAAATGCACTTTTAACATCTATCCGATAAACATAGATGGTGTTTGTTATATGATGATTGTCAGATAAGTTTCTCTTATAACTTTTTAGCTATATTTTCCGAGAGCTTGAAGAGATTACACTACTTAATATACTTGTTTAGTATATGGTAAGTTTCTCCTTTCTGACCCAAGTGTTGGTATTCGTTCTGGAGAATGAGCTTCAGAGGTATCTGAAAGTTCAACTTTTTCACAAATAACATACTCTTGTTATAGGTTCAGGATACTTAGAACAACTAGTGATTCTTCGAGCTTGATAGCCGTAACAGTAAGCTTGGAGAATTATGGTATGAATGCTTGAGAGAATACTTGCTTGATATAAAAGTATGAGCATAGTCCGTGTGTATATTTCCCAGCTTCTAAGTGGTGATATTTTAAGATGAATTTGAGAGTTGTTTGAATAGTATCCATTAGACCTTCTCAGAATTCAATCCGTTGATATCTCGAAATAAGTACTCAGAAGTCTCTTTCTCATTTTTCAGAGAGGACTAAGCTTGATCGACTTTTCAGTTGGTGTAATTAATACACTATACTATTTCTTTGTCATGTAGTCTCAACGGACACATGAGCCTTTCTGAAAGCTAGCATGCTCCTTGACACAATGATGTCATATATCCAGAGACATGTAATGTGCCATTTGCACTATACAATATGCTTTCTGAACATAGTATATCTGCGGAGACTAACCCTTATGTCTTCATCAAACTTGTGCAATCTTCAGTCTTCAAATCTTCAATTAAAATCCTTCTCAAAATATAAACTTATATTCAGAGACCTAATAATCCTAATACAAGATTAACTTGTCACGCCCCGGGACCGCAAAGTGGGTCCCGCTACATTTAATATCCATTTAATAATAAGTTCGCCACTCTGCCTGTTTGCGTGAAAGGCCGTGTGAACATTCCCCTGTCCACACGCAGCCTTATCCACCTGTCAGTCTCACAGACTAATATTATAATAATAAAACCCAACCACCGGGCTAGAAAATTTTCCAAAACATAACTTACATCAGAGTTTACGCGGATGATTTTTATTAAAATAATATACATGCGAGTGGCTACTGGTATTAGCATATCTACAAGCCCAAAATACAACATATCCAAATCTCAACTACATGTTAAGATTATACAGGCTCAAGCACAACGTCTTACTCTACGAAGAGACTAGCAGCTACCATGTATGCTTCGTCCGTGAATTGGTACGTCTTGGACGCCCAACTAACTCCTGTTCCACTAATTCATGTCTGAGGTTAACAAGTTCAAGGGATAATTTCATAAAACACAATGCCCGGATCAAGTAATTGCGATCAACAGATTTTCAGACAATTCAACGCATGCATATAAAAGTCACATCATGGAATTTCACAAACAGTTTTCAGACCATGTTAGCTCACTCAAACATATGTCGCGACCACTAGTATAAGTCCGGTGACCCACAGAGGTCTACGTCATCAATTCCTTGATCAAAGGAATCCCGGGCAATTGGTATCAAAGCCACGAGTACCCGGCGTCACCGGCGACAATCTCACGTCGCACAGACGTTATACCACAAACAATATTCCGTCATAAAGGCGGCATCACCGGGGTCAATCTCACGTCGAACAGACGGTACGTCCCACAGACAAAGCGTCACGAATACGGCGTCACCGGGGACAGTGTCCCACAGACAAAGTACAACACATATGAGAGTTGACATTTATCCATGCTTTTTATAAAATGTTTCATACACGTCACATGCATCATAAATCATCTTTTTAGGATGCGCACATAACTTGATCCTTAGTGAATAAAGTAATATTATATCAAGTCCCGTCGCTTGACATACTATTAACAGTTATAAAAATCACAGTTATAAAATAATCATTTCACAAAAAGCAGTAAAGGTAGATATTATGAAGATTCGACCCGGTACCTGGTTAATTACAGTTCAGATTGCTGAATTGCTCAACCTATACAGAACATGCCCAACCAACCCAAGATTACTCGTCAAGACATTTAATCGAACACCCATCTATTATGAGTACCAGGTACGCTACTCAACATCAAGACTAAGTAATCCCAGGATTGGATAAACATTGACGTTACACGCTAATATACAGCTCGACACCGCACACAAGAAGACACACTCCTGATATTTTTAGGCGTACTTAATCCTGGGCTTGCACTTCGGTAACTTGCTATCAGAGATTCATCTATAGATCGACAAGACTTGGCAATTGCATTCTTCATACACTTCCTACCCCACGCATTTCCGGTAATAGAGAATTCCTTGATTTTGGGACAAGTGTATTGCACTAGAGTTCGATCAATAAACAGCATAAACCTTTCTAATACATCGCCGGAAAGTCGGGTATCACCGCAATTGAACACAAATACATCTCTATGAGCAATATCAGTCCAACAATATCTCTACTTCTTAGAAAGTACATCATCGACATCTAAGATACAAAGTATTCGAGCAATTAACGAGTCAGGTAACTCACTGACTCGATCAACAACATCGTCTTCCAGTTTCCCTCCCTCCTCTTCACCGCGTCTGCAGTGCCAAATATCGGCCTCTCCCTATCGCGCGACCTCACCGGAGTTCGAACCAGATCGCCTTCCTTCCCGGTCCATATCTCCGCCCTTCACCTGAAATCGATCAGAAGAACCCCACAATTTGAGTTTCTCCATCACCTCCAGCCGTCCTTCAGTCTGCAAACTCCATTTCATCGGAGAACTCCAGCGCGCAGACTAACCGGCCACCGGAATCGCAACTCCAGTCGCGACTCCCCTCCGTGCGTGCAACACTCCAATAATCAGTAGATTCCGGCATGAGCTTGACCGTACCACCACTCTCTCCGCTCTCCCTCCATTCCGATTCACTACAGTACCCGCCGGAAACCTCAATTCCGGTCGCCTCTCTCCGCCCTCAAGACGCGTGCCGATTATGGTGCGAGATCCCGATCCGGAAACGAGTGAAATAGATGAAGAAGATAAGTGAGACACACGGTCATGGAGTAGAGGCAAGAGCTGTGGTGACTATTTATAGATAATTTCCGGCCGACATCTTCGCGGGTAAGAATCACTGGGGCGGCGGGGGTTGTAAGAATCGCAAATCTCCTCGTGTATCCAAGAATTAATTTAATATCAAAATTATTATTTCGCACGAGCAAAAATATTAGTTATATTGAGTCGAATTAGAAATTTAAGCGCCAAGAATATCTGCCGTAAATTGCTAATTGATATTATATAAATAAAATAATAATAAAAATAATAAAATAAAAATTATTTATTTTAATTTTTCTATGGCTTGAGTTCGATTCAAATATTTCCCTAGAATCGATTTTGTTTTTTTCGGATTTTATTTACTAGTCGTTTGGAAGCCAGAAGAAGCTAGGTGTATATAATGGTAGAATTACCAAGTTACCCCTGCCTTCTTCTTCTCCTTTCTTTTCCAGCATGTCCATTTTGGTCATTCCGCCTTCATCTTCTTCCCCAATTCAATCACAATCCACCATTACCGTGCCAATCCACCCGCTTCATTCATGCCAAGCCGCCAGCTCGCCCGTCCTCATCTTCAGACCGCCCGATCGACCAATCCACACCCACCGGCCATGGCGATGCCGCCGTAGGGCCCATTTGCATGTGGGAGAAGTCGTTACACACGGCAAGAAGAAGATAAAAGGAAACGGGTGACTCAGCCGGACACGCAGCTCACGGACGGGCTCCGACCGACCACTCACAGCCGCCTCCCGCGGCTATATATACCGGGCTCCTCGCCCTCCTTCCGGCCACAACCACCATTGCTCTTCTTTTTCTGCTCGTTTCTTCTTCTTGCCCCCCCCATCTCCGCCTTGCTCCTCCCCTGCGCCACCACTGCCCGGCCACCGCACCACCACCAACCGCCGCCCCTCAATTGCCGGAATTAGCGTCATTTACTCGACCAAATTAATCCGGTAAGTATCCCATTTAATTTTTCGATATTATTCTAATACAAACGGGAAACTAAGTAGAAATTTTTCGCAGCCTCGTGCCGCCCCGTCACACCACCTCGACTGCCGACACTGCTCGTATTTCTCCTGCCCGCGCGCTTGCACTCTGCTCGGTTAGTGTCGCCTTTTTCCTCGTTTATTGTCGTATTTTTGGGAAATAAATTACATAGTTATACTGTCTGAATTATTTAACAGTTGAATTGCGTTGAGTAATTAGCACCTTATACTATCTGAGATAAATATAGAGTCGACTGCCGTCGACTATAGGAATTACCGCAGGTTGCGGACTGTTTGCTTGAGTATAAGTCTTGATTATACTGTATAATGTTGGGTTGTGTAATTATGTGTAAACGTCGACAAGAGAGTATAGTATCATAATACTGCTGGTAGTGTTGAACTATTGAGGTTAAAGCGTAGTCACTTGACTACATACTGTTATAGGTCTGATAAAATACTGGATAGACTTGTTATTGCTATTTTGATTTTTCACTAATAAAGGTCACATGTCGGATTTAATTAACTGTTTTCCGAAAAATTAAATATTTTATTAAAAGGAAATTATTTAAGATTAACAGAATAAGCTAGGTTTGCTAAAACAAGGGACAATTACATCCGTACCCCCTGCTCTTAAGCCCAATTACGGTTGACTCTCTGATGTTTTTTTTATTACAGATGAACCCAAATTGGATTTCGGCGTTGACTCCGGCTATGATGTGGCATTATGTGCTTATGTGGCTCCAACGTGGCGATTATGTGGCATTATTTCACTCTGGTTTATTTGTAATATGTTTCAAAGCCATCTGTGTTTATTTGTAATATGTT
>JAYMSP010006037.1:0-12447 GCA_036897095.1 Plantago elongata | reverse complement strand
ATATATATATATATATATATAAAATAAAAATATATTTTTAACGTATGCGTATTTTAATAATTTAAATTTTGACGTATTCGTATGTGAATGCGGATGCGTATTCGTATGCATGCTTCTTAGCTTGTCATGTAAAAGGCGGATTTTAATGTCTTTCTCTGACGTTTATTTATCAATGGTTCATTTGTTCAACTGATGTTTGGGGATCCTACTTAATAGTATTGGGAATGTTCCAATGATCTGGTGTTGTCATAGTTGTTGAATTCTTTAAATTTTGAAATTCGTAATAGTTTGATGTTCTTAACCATTGCTCATGAAGTTTTTCATGAAATTAAAACTCGTTTTGCTCGAAGTGATATGCCACGAGTCTTTCAAGTTAGAAAGAACTTGTTTATTATTATTCAATGTGCTAAATATGTTACTCAATTTTCTATTATAATTTGTTCAAAGGATTTTTGGATGAATTCTTGAGTTTGAGGCAGTTGCCTAGATGTTCTTGTGGGCATTTTTCTTGGTGTACTTGTGGTATTATTCATTGGTCCAAGACTTCTCAATACTCCGTCTCACTAGAAATGAAACAATATTTCGTTTTTGACGTCTCATCATAGTGAAACAAATTTTCATTTATGGAAATAACCTCCACAATACAACTCACTTTTAACCACACATTGTTGGTCCACATGTACTTTTCTATCTCAAACTCATTCTTAACCACATGCTACATATTTTTCTTAAAAATCGTGTAAAATTAAATTGTTCCGTTATTAACGGGACTGATGGAGTATGTAGTTATGTTTTTATTGGGGTTAAATGAGTCTTGCTATCCTTTTAATTAGTTACTGTAAGACTTTGTTGCTTGATCCAATACCATTATACCACCTATGTAAAAAGTGTTTTCCATATACTTTCAAGAAGAAAGTTAGAAGTCTATTACTGTGGTTCCTAATATTCCATCTGTAACTATGCTTACTCAATCATACGTTCTATAAATAAGTGATAATGTTTCTACAACTTGTATAGCTAGAAAGTCACATGGGAATCAATATAGAGAAGATGGCAAAAAGTTTATGCCTTATTGTAAGAATTTCAAGTTATATGGTCATACAATTGACATGTGTTATTTGCTTATTGGTTATCCTCCTAATTGGCATGGTGCTAAAAGTCAGAGGAGTGATAGCAATTCAAATGTTTTTCCTACTAATAGTGGTGTTGAGAATCTCTCTGAAAGTCATGATTTAGTTGATCCAAATATGTATAATAAGTATCAGAGGTTTCATATTGTTAAATCTCAAGAAAATTATATCATCATTCAACTTCAATTGTTGTTGGTCAATATCATGTTGCTCACCCTTCTCATTATCATGCTGCTCAACACTATAATGTTCAACCTTCTTATTATCTTTCTGGCTCAGATAACCCATGTAAATATGTTTTCATGCTTCTGTTTCACATGATGGTTAATGTAAATTTGTTATTACTACTCATGTAGTCATTTTTATTATTATTAATATTTCAAATAGTCAGTATGATATTGCTACATTATGTGGTTCTGAGAAGATTAATGATCATTTAGTCTTGAATGATGTATAGTATATTCCTGATTTTGCTTTTAGTCTAATATTCATATCTCAGTTAACTAGAGATCCCAAATAATTAAATGTAATTAGAAATCATAGCCTTTGTTATTTTTGGGCCTCGATATAATTGTTTGAAATCTGGGCGTTTTTTTTAATAGGGGTCAAGTTAAGGGGAACCATATGTAATTTTCCCTTGTTGTTATTATTCTCATCCACCTATTTTGTTGCAGGACCGAATATCACAACAAAATATTTTTTGCTCTAAGACTTTTTAAATGGCTTGTTTCATGTTCAAGCTGCTTCTTTTAAGTCTTGCCATGTTATTTCTTCAAGTAAAAATGACATGTTTGACATTTGCGTCTGGGACATGCTCCTGCTATCAAGTTATCTCATACGTTTAATATTTTTATTTTTGATTGTAATGATGTTTCTCCGTATGATACTTGTCAATATTGTAACCAAAAAAGATTACATAGTCCTGATAATTTTTCTTCCTGTTGTAATATTTTTTATCATGTTCATATAGACATAAGGGGACCTTATTTTGTTGAATCTGAAAAGCATTATTTTCTCACAATCATTGATGACTTACAAATTGTACCTCAAAGAAGTCTGGAACTAGAAAAATGATGATTAATTTTGTTAATATGATCAAACGTCCGTTCCATTTTTCTATTAAAGTGATTCGTCCTGATAATGTAGTGGAATTTGTGTTTGATTCTTTTTATCATGATTATGGAATTATTCATCAAACCTCGTTTGTAGAAACTTCTCAGCAGAACGACCACATTATCAACATATAGTAACTCTTGCTTTTTCTATTTTAGTCTCATTTGCCTCTTATATTTTTCGAGTGAGTGTGTGTTGGCTGGTGTACATGTTATTAACAGGTTACTTCGCAATGCGTTGAATGACAAATCACCTTTTGAAATGCTATACAATCAAGTATCTGATTGAACCAGGTTTAAAGTGAAATTGTAGTTTGTGTTACAACCGACAAATCACATATTGAAAATAGATAAAATAGATGATAAATGTGTATTACTTGGATATCCTTTTGGTAAAAAAGGTTATAAGGTACTTATTTGTCTATATAAATATCTTTGTTTCATAAATGTTGTGTTTTATGAGAATGTTTTTCCTAACAAGACTTATATTATTTTCGTAAACAATACATATCCGTATGTTTCTTATTCTTCGTTGTCATGATTATTTTCTGTCAAATACTATTTCTTCTTATGTACATGATTTTGTACACGAAAAAATTGATGCTGATATTGTTACAAATGATCTAGAAGAAGAGGATTATGTTTTTAATTCTCCTACTTTACATGAAGAGTTTTCTATTAATCAAATAGAATAAGTTGATATTTATTGATCCAGTTATTCCTGCTCAATATTTCATTAAGTTCAAATGTTACACTTGATAATGGTGATCATAATCTAAAGTTAAGATAATCAACAAGGTAGATAAAGCAACTAGTTATTTAACTGTTTATGATACCACATTCTCTCAATATTTCTACCTATTCATCTGCTAATTCTTGTATTTATGTTAAATACCCTATCTCTCATCATTGGACTATTGACAAATTGAGTAGTGTTCACAAGTGTTTTGTGTATTTTATATCACAAATCCAGAAACCTAAGACATATGAAAAAGCTAGTCAACATCTAGAAAGGAGAACTGCTATGCAGACATAAATCAAAGTATGATAAAAGAAGTATGCTTGGGAAACTCGGCACATTACCAGATGGTAAACATTGAATTGGTTGCAAGTGAGTATTTCGTGTGAAATACAAAAGTGTCAAACCGATTTGCATAGTGTCAAACAGGGTGGAGACTTTACTTAAGAGAGACTGAAGATCTACTTTGTATGGTGTGATAAGGTCTAAATGGCTTAGGATGGCTTGAATTCAAAGCGCTTACCTTTCAGAAGTAGAGCCTTATATAAAGACATCTTCCACAAAATGAAGGAATTCACTAGATTGCGCCAAGTGTAAGGCACAATACACGCCAACAAGGTTTTGTTAGGCCCATGGCCCATATTGAAGGCTTAATCCCTTTTCCTTTTGGGCTTTTGAGGGCAAATTAGTCATTTTGAGAGAGTTTAAGGGACCGTCATGGTCCACCTCGGAGAAGAGCTAGGGTCCAGACCCAAGCTACTTTCGGACCTCCATCTCATCTCTTTAGTTACAATATTCACTTGGTTCCTTTTTAAGAGGTACTTTGGACCGGATTACTGTCCTGGTCAGACTCTCCTCGCCACGGACCTCGAGGGGTCTCCAGATTAAAGGATATCTTCGAACCTTTTGCCTTAGGTGTCAGGCCCTTGGGCATCACTTATGTACTTCATACCCTGGAGGGACCTCGATGTCGAACCTTCGGGTCAGACCTTAATGCTTGGACAACCTAGGATGCCTCAAGATTTGCTCCAAAGGCATCAATGACGGATTGAACATATTTATGTATTAACAGATTGCCATCTAATTCGAGATAAAACATTGGATGACACAATCACATTGTCTCACATCTCCAATCAACATTGAATTTATGATGTTCTTACCAAACCTCTCAATGGTCCACTTTTTTGGCAATTCATCGGTAATATGTCCTTAGTCAATACACATGGTTATCTTGAGGGACTGTATCAAGGAGAAGAATCAGAAATATTACTTTCTCCGTTTCGTAACATCAATGACTTGGGGTTTTTTGCAGTACATTGTGCATAAGGAGTTGTACTTTTCAGTTATATTAGTTAATCAGTTATATAAAACAACTCCCTGACGGATCTTTTACTCGCTTATTTACTTTCATTCTCAATTAAATTATAACAGTACTATTCATTTTAACTCTCAATTGACTTAGTAGATTTTGATTTCCAGGGCTCCTAAGTTACACGATTATTGTAACTCATGTGAGTCTTATTTATAAGTGGTTATCGTCGCCACACGATTCCATAATAGTCTTGACCATTAATGCTCGAGGTTTCAACCATGGTAGAAGCTTCAAATAGTAAGCATGCAATTGTTGTTTGTTCAATATTTTGTTTTTCCTCTTAAAAGAAATGAAACTCGAAATAGGGGAAGATTCCTTGTATCTTGCAAAAATTAAATTTGCCAGAGTCTGGTGAATGTGGTGGTGGAGAGTTTTAGAGAAGAAGAATAAATTTGGTGTTTAAAAATATAAAGTGTTAGAGAATAAATGTATAAGAGTTAGTATTGGGTTAGACTGTTATAGACCCAACTATTACAACTCTTTATAATCTTCTTTCTTTTATATAAATACATGATTGTACTATCTCATTTATCACATCAGAATAAATAATATTCTATTTTCTCTCAACATAAGAGATTATTTAGGAGGGTGGTAATTTTCGTAATGAAGTAGTAGTATATTTATATTTTTAGAATATGTAACAAATTATTTTTATTTATTAAATTACGTAATTTGTTTAATTATAAATGGAGTATCAATTTTAGTAAGGTATATGTATTTTTATTAATCTAGTTATTTTTAGTTATTTACTTTTTAAATAAAATTCGATAAATTAAAGTGACGTGGACCCCATATAGTATCTTTTTGAGGTTGAAGATTAGGAGAATTACACTTTTAATCTTATAATTGATTGTCCTCTTCACTTACGGTCCTAAAAAAATTTAAGTTTGCAAATTACGTCCTATTTGTTTAAATTAGGGAAAAAATTTGGGGATCTTTTATGGTCCTAATGACATGGTAGCTGACATGGCCACTTGGTAACGAATTATGAAAGTTTGGCAAATTTTACAGATTTTTCACGAACTTGACGAATTAGTGTTTGGGGGAAAAATCGAAAACTTTCTTCCCAAAAAACTCTAATTCCCAAAATGAACCCTAATTTCCCAAATTCGTTCAACTCCAATTCCTGAATTACTGAAAATAACTAGGCAAACACCCAAAATTGAAAGCAATTTCAAATTCCTCATTCCTGATTTGTGATTGACAGTCGAAATTGAATGAGGTTTAATTTTTTGTGTTGCCGGATCAATCTGACCTCCGTAATTGACGATTGAGTAATCTTTGTTCATAATTCACCTAAGTTTGATTTGTAATTGGGTAATTATTCTCTGTAAGTGAGTAATTTGGTCGAAACTTATATCAATTTAATCTGTTTCAATTCATATTCAATGGAACAATACTTAATTCTCTATTTTTTTATTATCTAAATCGAAGGCCACTTTTATTACTCTGTTTCGATTTTATTTTATGCATGAATGGAGATTCCTGTTAGGCATATGTTCTGTATTGTGTCAGCATCCACATAAATAAATGCGTATGAACACATGTTATTTATATGGTTCTAGGACTAAATACGCAAACTTAAAATTTTTTATGACTTAAATCGGAAAGGATGGTCAGTTATAGGACCAAAAATGTAATTCTTCCATTGAAGCTTAGAAGTCTTGAAGTTAGGCCGTGTTCTCTTCAACTGAACTAGACTGAACTGAATTGAACTGAATTGGACTTAACTGAAGTAAGGTATAAAATATAAATAAGTCGAGTTAAACTTAAATATATTGTATTTAATTAAACTAGATTAAACTGGATTGAAATGAACTGAAATTAAACTGAAATGATTTTCGGTCGAATGAACACATCCCTTACTAGTAGTATTGTTGAGCTAGTTCAGAGTTCAAACATACAGTGGTGGTGTGGTGTGGTGCTCTGTGCTCAGTTAGCATGTCGCCGGAGACTCGTTCGATGCACGTAAACTTTCCCAATCCCCATTTGAAATTGGTAATTGAGTTGTTATTTCAAATTCTACTTTCTTTTTTTCTCCGTGAACCTTGATTTTCGCCCGATCGAGCTGGTAAATCTCCGTTAATAATTGACCAATTGCACCTCTCTAGATCTAATTCTTGCTGCATTTATAACCTTTGCCAATATTTAGATGCCTACTATTGATAGCCTCATCAAGTTTCTACACTTAGTTATGTGATTTGTGATTATCGATACTATAACTCATGAGATTACGATTTGGAAATGTCCAACAGGGTTTACTGTTTTTGCGTTTTCTTCCTTTATATGTAACATATTTGTTATCCACTGTGTTAAATCATTAGGCCGAACCCGAAATACACTACTAATTAGTACTAGGGTCTATGTTAGTTTCGTAGAGACTTGGTCTAGGTAATAATTTACAGCATTAGCTATAATTCTACACGCTTGGCTAATGTCTATTCATGGGGATGATGTATATGTATAATTTACTAAATATTAGTTAAGGTACTTCTACATGATTAACATGAGTACACTAGTTCCACTCAAGAACACTACAACATCAAACACTAGGTGCATTACTTTTACCTGTATTGTCAATGACAGGCTGCTTCTGCCAATAACATCAAGTTTTTTGAAATGTTACACATCTTAGATGAACTTATAATGGAGCTAACTGAAATGACATGAATCTATGCATTGTTTTTTCGCCTGTTGGAGGTTCAACTCAAGGCATAAAAGAAATATACCATTTTCAGGTATAAGGCTCCTGAAAATTCATGACAACATCATGTCGAGTATGTCCAGATTATATGAGACATGTCAAAGAGCGGTAAGCAAAGGAAAGGTTACATGAGGACTTTTAGTCTTTTACGTTGTCCAACTAGGGTGCAAAAGCTCTTTCTCACAGAGTCAAAGTTGATGAACCTCCCTACTGCATCAGGTATGATAATAGTATCCCCTCTGATAGTTTACGATCATAATTGCATGTCTATCTAGTATCTACGACGTCAACAGTTTGAGAGGTATCTTCTACTTCCATTAACCTTGAAAATGTTGTAAATATATGTCATGCATTGACATTAACCTGAAGAAATGAGTCGCAGGACCTATATAGAGGATTATAGGGATCTTCAAGCATTCGAAGCTGTTTGAAATGTTGTATATTTTCTTTTCTTTTGCTCATTCAGTTCTGTTTTGCTCATACAGTTCTGTTACTTTTGTATGGAGACACATGATAACTTTTTATGCCTTTAAAGATCTCACCCTTGTTTTCGGATGTGTTGTAACCAGAGTGAAGATGAGCTCTTTAGGATTTTGAAAACCTCAACCTTGTTTTCATAAAGTTTTCCTAACCCTCAGTGCATAGATCGAATAATGCAAAAATGATGGCTAAAATTGAAAGAGAGCAAAACAAGGATAATTCCTATAGTGTTACTGGTCACTTCACTACAACTAAAGTGATCATCAGTTACTAAAGCGATAGGGGTTTTTAATGTTTTCAACCACAAATGAAAAGGATCAAACTTAATACTAGGGATGTTTATATTCAGCAATCAGTTCACATGTAGATCAACTATCAAATACATAAAAAGTAGGATTTAACTTACTTCCCTATACTTGGACAGGAGTTGCTCTTTTGACCATCTTCTATCAGTGATGATAACTGTAAGCTCTTCATTTCCATTATCATGCTGTTCTTGTTCAATTTGCACAACAGATAAGCTTAACTTATAGCTACAGTTATGCACCTTAATTGTCTGCAGATTGGGAAAATCTCCTAGTTCGGCAGGGATCTTCTTAAGCTTGTTGCAAGTATGCAACACCAAGTGCTGGAGTCTTGGGAAATGCTCGCTCATGGCAGTCCATTTTTGTAGATTTAGCCCATCAAGTTTCAAAAACCTCAACTCCTGAAATTCTTCTTCACCTGTTTTCCATTTTTTCCCCTCAAAGGCACTCCAAAGTAATTTTAGAGCCTGTAGTGTCGGTAACTTCCCTAAAGTGGACATCCTCTCCCAAGGCAAGAAGGTTCCTGATAAACTCAATTTCTTGATAGTTGATGGGAAGTTAATAGCTGTTAGGTTCCTGGGAATTTGGAAAATTTCACTGATCTCTATCTTGAGTGATTTGAGATCAGTAAGGAGACTCAAATCAGGAATTTGTGGAGGACAAGTGCATTTAAGTTTGCGGAGATGGGGTGAACAAGTCAAAATTTCGTAAGATTTAGTGCTATCAATGGAAATAAATGAAAGGGATTGCAGATTGTTTCGTTCGGAGCTATCACAATCTTTATGAAATTTGGCCTGGAGTTTGACGTGTAGGTGTCTCAACTTTGCCATTTTCAGAACAATTGATGGGACATAAACCACATGTAACATGCTTTCTACACATAGGACTTCTAGATTAACGAGGTCACCTAGTATCAGTTCTGGCATTCGATCAACTACCAAGTATCTCAAATAAACAAGCAGATCGATTCTGTTCAACTTTGGAGAGACACTCACCCCCCATTTCGGTGATAGTTTCATGACCCTCAGATGCTTCATTTGTGGCAAACATGATGATGGATCTGAAAGATGGCCGAAGAAAGAGCGGCAATATAGGCTAAATGGTCGTACATGTGTTGGAGTTGTAGAGAGCGCACACAAACGGTGGTGTTTCTCGTTAGATGAATTGTGGTTACTGAAAAAGTAAGCAAGATCGATCATTGTTATAAATGCAATCATGTTACTAAAGAATTGTTATATATTGTATATAAATAAAGAGGGGGAAAATAAACTCACTCTTTGATTAGGTATAGGAAGTTTTCTTTTTCTGCTCTTTTTAAGCACATTTCTTGCACTAAATCATGGATCCTACAGGTTTTCACTCCCCCAGTGGATTTATTTCTGGAAACTAGCACGAGGCTCCTGGCGATAAGGTTCTGTAGGTACTCCTCTGCAACATCTTGTGGGCTCTTATCTTTATTTTTTTCTATAAATCCTTCCGCGATCCACAACCATATCAACTTTTTTACTGGGATTTCTGCATCTTCTGGAAATACTCCCAAATAAAGAAAACACAACTTCAGATGATTTGGCAAATGTTCATAACTAAGTTCCAGTATTTTCATGCAGTCGCTAGTATATGTGGCTAAACTTTCTCCCACTCTTTCCCATGCACATTTTTCCGTTTCCATATTCACAAGTGCACCTGCTATAACAACTACTGCAAGAGGTAGCCCATTGCATTTTGACGCAATTTTTTTGCCAGAGCCTTGCAACTCTGGAGGGCAAGGTTCCTCAAGGAACACTCTTTTCTCCAACAGCTCCCAACATTGATCTTCTGAAAGAAAAGGAAGTGTGTGAATGCTATTCTTTGGCACAATGTCTTTAATTCGCGTAGTGACCAATATCCTGCTTCCATTTCTGTCATTCGGGAAATATCTTCCAAAACCCTCCCATGCTGCTGATTCCCAAACATCATCCATTACAATCAGGAACCTCCTACCTTTCAGACTGTGATATATGCTTTCTTTCAATTTTGAATCTTGCATGTCCAAGATTTCATCATTGGCCCTCAGGCTTCTCAAACTCATGAGTATCTCAATCAACACTTTTCTCTTCTTATATGTTTGAGAAAAAGTGCACCACACTTGTTCATCAAAATGACTGATAATTAACGGGGCAGTGTATAATTTCTTTGCAAAAGTTGTCTTACCGAGGCCTGGCATCCCATAAATAGAAATAATTCGCAGATCTTTTGACCCACCGGCAAGCTCATCCAGAATCTCTAGCATCTCCTTTTGAAATCCTACTAGAGTGTAATCATCATCTGTGATGGGGGATGATATTAAGGATTGTGGCTGTTCTTGTTGTAGAGTGTATTCTTCGTTAATATTCAGAATTTTGTTGTCATGAACTGCCCTGGCTTTTCCGAGTTTTTTTCCAGTGAACTTGAGTTTCTGGATAACATTAGGGATTCTGATGGATAGATACCAGTTAGGAAAATTTCCCACCACAAAGGAATTAATGAGGTACTCAGCTTCATATGCAATACCTCGGAACTGACTGAGGCATTTTTTGAGTTCTGAAGCATCTATTTCTTGTTGCATATGTACATCTTTGAGGAAAGATCGGAAAAGGGTGAGATCCTCATGGAGTGTTCTTATCTGATCTTTCATGCCATCAGATAAGCGATCACGACAAGTCACTAAATCTTCAAGATCTTTGAGGAGAGAGTTGGCTATAAAGAGTGAATCAGCAGGATCAGAATACTCTGGATGAGCACATGTGGGCGTTAGCAGTTTTGAGTCGTGGAGTGTTCTTATCTTATCTTTCATGCCATCAGATAAGCCAGCACGACAAGTCACTAAATCGTCAAGATCTTTGAAGAGAGTGTTGGCTATAAAGAGTGAATCAGCAGGATCAGAATCCTCTGGATCAGCATATGTGGGCGTTAGCAGCTCTGAGAATTCGATGCAATGCTCTTTGATCATTTCATTTAGGACCCCTAGCCTGTCCAACAAAACACAGATGCACTTACAAAAGTGCTGTTCAGCAACGGCATGAGTTACGAAAATGCACGAATAGATAAATTCTCCCGCTTCATTAGCCACAGCTTTGAATCTTGTCAACAGATTAGCTTCCTCGACCATTGTAAACTGAAACGGGGCATCACCAAGGACAGCCAGTAGAAATGTTAGGCCTGCCTGAAGAGGCATTAGACTCTCCTGTAGGAATCTTAGGCTCTCCTTGGGAAGAATGGCTAGATTTGATCCACATTCTGTCTCTTGAAGGTATTCTGGATCTGGATTCATTGGATCCATTTCAGAATTCAATATCTGAAGAAGAAAGTTTAGGAAACCTGCCAGATGTTCATTCCTTTTTGGGACACTGAAGAACTCTTGCGCCTCTGGAATAAAACAATTTGCGAAAGTACGAGAGATTTCTCGTACCTTTTCCTCACGTTGGGGACTTGTTTCATCAAGCTCCTGAGTTTGCGATGACTCATATTCTGAAGCTAGATCATCGAACATCATTGATGTATAATTCTGGTCGGAATCAAAGGAGACTCTTGGTAGACTAGTGCGACTGTTTTCTGATATGGCCTCGTATTCTGAGGCTAAATCATCAAGTCTCTTCAGGGTGTGTAGAACATCACGGTTTCTGGAATTAGAGCTGCGGTTTAGTACATAACAAGCAACAGCTAAGCAGCTTGATCCATTCCACGGAAGTTGTTCGCCTTTCCAGGGCAGGGCTGGATCTTGTTCACGGAACTTGATTTCATTTACTCTTTGATCTGGAGGAAGCTTCCCAGATGGTTGATAACCATCCTCACTCAGATATTTGGAGAGCTGGGTAATGGAAATGGACAGGGGTCTATTTGGCTTGCTTTGTTGCTGCATCGAGAAATCGCAGCTGAAAGATCTTCGAGTGAATTGACAAGCTTGGCTCTAGGGGTACATAAAATGAATACAGGATGCTTTGCATTTGACTGAACGAAAAGGTAAGGACCTTGCGTACTCTTGCAACCTAATCTTATGCGCTGATGTTGGAAACGGAATCTTCTCTGTGGAGAAGATAGATGATGGAAAGGAAACATGTCAATAATGTTATCTTTTGAAAAAAAGTGCATTTCAACAAAATTGTTTGACTTATTATACTTACTGACGTTCTCGTTGCCTATCATTTTCTATCTTCAAACTACTCTTATTAGCTATGTTTCAAAAGCCGAGCCGGACAGTTAAGCCGAACACCACTGTAGCGCCCCAAGACTCGGGTTCAGACGTCAAGAATTGTGACGAACCAAAATAAGTACATTTATTTAAAAGCCGAAAATATTATTCGATACAAACCCAAAATATACAGAGTACTATTGCGGAAGCAAAATAGAACATAATAACATATACTTTATTCCTAGCCAGCAGCAGAGCAAGTCAGCCTGTCTGGAAATCTACCCCGAGTCCTCCCTTGTGCTCAAAATCTGGGAAAGGGAAATATGGGAAAACAGAAAGAGCATAAGTCACGGGGACTTAGTGAGATCAATCAGGCATGCATGAGTATGCAAATGCAAGCGTGAACAAGACAAGAGACTGGCACACTTTGCTGATCAGGCAAGAGTTTGTACAAGGGG
>JAYMSP010006036.1:0-12449 GCA_036897095.1 Plantago elongata | reverse complement strand
AAACGTGGAGATCTTCACATTTCATTTGGGATGATGATTCGGAATACTCACATGGCCCCAGCTCCACATACTCTCCACTGCTGATCCTAGCAGTTGCTACTTGCGAACAGATTTTTTTGACCTTCGGCTGAGCACCGCGAAGCTTTTCAACTGCAGCTCAACTTCTGAGTTCTGACGATGTAAGGTTCTCGGTCATTTATTTTACTCACTCCATCCAGGAAAACTTCATGACTGATGAAACACGAAATTGAAAAAATATATTAATGTTTCACCTATACAAATCGCTTGTGATCTATGAATCAACACACAAGATGTAGCAGAAGAAGTTTCATATTTAATGGAAATATTTGTTGTGGTTATGTAAATTCATATCTTCATCCAAAAATCATAGATGTACAAATCACATCTGTCGATTACAACAAATATGGCAGATTCAAAGTTTAAGTTTCGAGCTCATTTACCAATCTTCATATGGTTAATCATTTTCAATTTTAATATCAAATTACTTCTAAATTATAATGATAAATATATTAATAAAAATTCACTTTCTAAAATATACTTGTGTTATATCAAAACAAATAACATTTGTAGTGGCTGCACATGTATAAATGATGATTGGTATAGAATTAAAATTGAATTTTTAAGTGAGCTGAATTATAATTGTATGCAGACATTTATTTTAAAATGGTATTAAGTAATTATATCACCATCTGATCTATGTTGATCTATTGACCTATATTGACAATGACATGCCCAAAATGGAATCGTGCAACAAATTATGCTTGGTTCTCAACAAGTTCAACACAAAATAAATTCAGTACGCAACGAGTTAATAATTTACTACTCCACTTCGACTTCACTAACAATCTGCAGTATAATAAAGGTCAACTTGTTTCTCTGTACACGAGATTCAGTTCAATTTCAATGGCAGCCGACCACAAGCTTTCTCGCGGTGGTTCTCTGCGGTGGCTCCCCAACTTTTCCAAGCGAGACTGGTCGATCGCCGCCGCATTCACCGCCGCAGCTGCCGTTTTCCTTCTCCTTTCCCCATCCCCCTTCCCGCGTGCTTTCACTCATTCACCAAGTGCAGATTCAGTATCCTTAGCTTCTTCTGAATTGGTGCCTTTCACGCCTTCTTCGAGAGCCAGACTAAACTCCGCCTGTAAGTGACCGTCGATTTCTCATCGTTTTGTGTTTACAATTTTACTTTTATTGTTGATTTGAGTTGTTTAGTGTATTGAGCTGAGTTTTGGCATTCTGTTCGTATTGTGATTTAGTTTGTTTATGCTCAATTGGATGATTGCAGTTTGTTTGGATGGGAGTCTTCCTGGATATCATTTCAAAAGGGGATTTGGATCTGGTGTTAACAATTGGCTTCTTCATGTTGAGGTTTCCTTCCTTATTCCTTCACTTTGAGATACATGATCTGTGATACGAAGGATCAACGATGAGAGTAATATTCATACGTGTTCTTGTAGAATGTGAATGATAATTAACTGGTGATCTCTATTGTTGCATGATTTTCATCTGTAGGATGACAACATAGGTTGTTATGGAGATCTAGTACTTTGCCAAAAGCTTACTAGGTTTCAATCTGCAGTCCTAGCATTCTTCTAGTTCGTTAGGTGATACCCTTAAATTAAGCTTGAAAGTATTAGATTAGATGAATGTGTGAGTGCAATGTAGGTTGTTACTGGGGATATCAGTTTAGTCAGACTTGCATATCACAATGGTGGCAGATTGAGTACTTTTTCATATTAGGATTGCTATGTGCAGGGTGGAGGATGGTGCAGCTCAATATCTACTTGTTCATTTCGGAAGAAAACAAAATTGGGGTCCTCAAAATACATGGAACGTCAAGTTCCATTTCTTGGCATTTTAAGCCACGATCCACTTCAAAATCCTGGTACCTCCATATTTGTAGTCTTGTGACCTTGTCCTGTTTATTCTTCTTTTATAATTTAGTCTTGCTTTTTGTTACTTGGGCTCCTGCAAAGTCCAATAAAATTAGGTTATATTGGTTGGCTAATATGTTTATAATGTATAGGAATGAATAATACATTAAATACATTGCCATCTGTTCATCGGTATACATTACATATGTCTGGTTGCATTTTGAAGACTGATCTTGCAAGCCCATCCTTCTAACTTCTAGCAGGAAGTTCCTGTTTCTGTTAGTAGTAGTGGCCTAGTGTCCGTGAGATAATATAAGCCATACCGTTTTAGTATAAACTGCCACAACTTATTGCTGGGAAAACACTGGTTGCGCTATAAATTTCGATGAGGCAGCATATGATACTTGTTGACCTGATGATAAGTTAATTAAAGATTGACTTGGCACATATCACATTATTTACGCCATCTTCAGACTTTTTCAACTGGAACAAGGTGAAAATACGATATTGTGATGGATCTTCATTTGCCAGCCACCCCGATAATGAGTCTAAAGTAAGACCCATGGAAGTTTACCTGTCTTGACTTCTGTACCTTGCCTGCATGATGAAGAATGATGTGAAGAAAGTAACATGGGTCGTGCTTTCTCTTCCTCTGTCCCAGAGTAGAACAAAGTTTTTCTTCAGGGGTCAGCTTATTTGGGATACAATTATGGATGAACTCTTGGACATTGGAATGTCTAATGCTCGAGAGGTACCTATAGTGCTTTGTGTGAATCAATTTTCTGTTGCATATTAGACAGATATATCATTTTGCTCAATTTCGACTTATCTCAATTTCTTGCATTATCTTACTGAAAAGCTTGGACTGGGGTTACTACTAATGTCAAGTCTTGTTATCTTGTAAATGCCTATGTCAATATTTCTGTTACAGCTGAGTGCACATAAAAACTTTTCACTCCTATGCGTTTTATCATTTCAGGCCCTTCTTACCGGATGTTCTGCTGGTGGTTTGGCCACACTCATACACTGTGATGCATTCCACGATCTTCTACCAAAAAATGCGAAGGTCAAATGTCTTGCAGATGCAAGTTTCTTCATTAACGAGTATGTGTTGCATTATATCACCTGCCGTTGAACTTTATGACTAAATTACATGGTGTAAGGTCAACTCTAGTTTAATATTTTGACTAGTGGATTATCTGGCATGGTAAGTTATCAAGTATATGGTTCTGAATTGTAGGTTAGCTGATAGGTATGGTAACTTATCAGTTATGTATGTATACTTGTAATGATTTAGTGCATACACGAAAGATATGCTGAAAATGGATCAACTTTTTATGGGGACTATAGTCATCGATCCTACATTAACTAAAATATTCTCTTTGCTTCTAGACTTCTAATTATAAGGCAGTCCTGACTCATGTGGCTTTCTTGTCTGGTGATCGTTTTTGGGGTTATTGTCTAAGCTGAATCCTATTATATTTGTTTGACCAGGAAAGACATTGTGGGGCAGCATGCCATACAATCCTTCTATCAGAATGTTGTTGACCTCCAGGTTATGGTTCCTAAATCTTGTAACCTATAAACCACGTGTCAGTTTATGGTTTTCTATATTCAAAGTCTTCAAGTTATATGGCTGATTTCCAGTTGTTGTTGAAAGTCTTAGGAATTGATTTTTCTGTGCAGTTATACAAAAAGATATGCTGGCATATAATCTCCCTCTAGTTGAGGTTTAGTTCACCTGAATAACTGTTTGTGAACAGATTCTTGAACAGATCTAATATGTTCCCGACCTGATTGATTGCAGGGTGTTGGTAAGAGTTTGAACCATGATTGTGTTGCCAAATCTGACCCTTCGAAGGTGCATATCCGTTTTCTACTTGCCTCCTTGTATCATCAGGCCAAGTTATTACCTTGTTTCCTTAATATTTTGTAATTGGTTCTTGGGCAGTGTTTCTTTCCTCAAGAATTTATAGGAAGCATAAAGACCCCCCTCTTCCTTGCTCAACCAGCATATGATTTTTGGCAGGTACTTGTATGTTTGTTTTCTCTTTTGTCATTGTTATTTTTCTTGTAAGTATCTTTATTTATTTATTATTTTTCAGATTGCAAATATTTTGATACCCGATTCAGCAGATTCTGATTCCAGTTGGCTCAGATGCAAGCTAAACATTTTAAACTGCAACTCCAACCAGCTGAAAGTGCTCCATGGTATTATATCAGATATGATACGTCTTGTTTCTTACAACCAACAACATGATTTAAGTCTGGCCCAGCATGTTAAAAGAAACTCACTGTCAGTGTCAAAAACTTTCTTTTTTGCGCACAGGCTATCGAGATTCTTTGCTCAAGAGACTCGGTGAATTTCAGAAAAATGTTGAAGGCGGAGTGTTTGTAAATTCTTGTTTCATTCACTGCCAAACATGGCGGACTGAGACATGGCATTCTCCAACATCTCCCAGAATTAACAACAAAGTAAAGAGAATTTGTCGAGCTATGACACACAATCAGGCAGAGTTATAGTTCCCAGGTCTTTCGAGATTATTTGAAACTAAGACTTATTTTCTTTTCAAACAGACTCTTGCGGAAGGAGTAGGAGATTGGTATTTCAAGAGAGCACCAGCCAAGCATATTGATTGCCAGTTCCCATGCAACCCCACGTGCTATCATCGGGATCTCACCCGTAGATGATGGGATGGAGATCAACCATGGCATGCTACTACTGTCCCATCTCTTGCAGCAATTTTACGGCTGGTTTTTGTTGTCTGCTCATTGGCATGACCCAGGAGCAGTTAAAAGATGCAAGTGCCCTCCTAGCTTAATTTAGAAGGATGCGGTTTGGAGTTTCTCCTTTCACATCAAACATGGGGTCCTTCCTATTGTAAACTCTACATGCAGTGTGCTTGTAAATGCTCCACGCCTCAGATTTTAATTATATGGTCAGTTGGTCACTAATCGCTATATATATCTAACCATCCTTTTTATAGGTCATTTGACATTCATTTTGCGAACAGACAAAGATAACAAATCATTCATTCAGCTTTGTGATAAATTGCGAATTCACTCATGTTGATGTTCTTGTTTATATATCTGAGCCCCATAGTTCTATGTAAGTATTTTCCGAAGAATAACGAAAGTTTTATGGTGCCGCACTTGAAGAGTTCCTCTTAAATTGACAAGATTGATAGCCCCTAGCTTGTAATAGGAAGCTCCACGTGAAGTTTTGACAAGATCCGCAGATCCATTCTTGAAGAAGGCACTTCTCTTCCACCTTTCTTTAAGAATGAAGTCAAGGGTCCAAATACAATACAATGTCAACCACTCTCAGAAAACGTGGGGAACCCAATATCGGCTAGCCTGCTTAATGGTCAATTATAAATTTAATGAGAGGTACAACCAATTTACTGATTGGATCTCGTCTTCTCTAGTTTTTGTAGGTGGCCATGAAAGTCACCATCAAATAACTGGTTCCAGCAACTGCTCTCCAATTGTTGGCGGTGAAGGTGATAGTAGTTTGGTTTGAACTTTGAAGTTTGAACATGAAAATTTGAATTTATTACAGGAGGACATGAGATATGTCACAAACATACCAAATCCACAAGTAAACCTTTGATTTCTAGTATTTGTTTACAAATCTTTTGACTTTTTAAATATACTAGACCTTGCTTTCTTCTCACAGCTACCAATCACATTGATTAGAAACTACTGTTAAGTGTTGTATTACATCACACTCCAACAAATCATATTATCAAGAAGCATGGCTCATGCAAGCTCTTTTGTCTCCTTGTTTCTGGTCAACTATGTGAATTGTTGTTTAGTTACTTCATTGCACTATTATTGGTCATCATCATCCATCACAGACCACCCTTTACAACATGCTACCAATCCATCATGGAAAATGATTGATCATTTTCATAACAAGGCTAGTGCAAAACCATCAACTTGATTATCTAATTTCTTGTCTTTTTATCTTATCCCTTCTTTCCAGCTGTTCATCAACATAGCTTTGTTTCACTTGGTTAAGGTTAATTTTCCCTGTTACTAGTAGTATATCTTATAGATTGAACTTTTTCCCAAATATGGATCCACCAAATCAACTCTGATTATCTAACTCGATGTAATCTTGTAACATAAAACCAGGACATTAAGAAATTTTGACTTCTCATCCTGTTTGTTTGTATAGTAAAAAACCTCAAAAGGTACAAAATTTTGGAAGTAGTATTCCAACCCAAGAAAAGGGATAACATTTACAAGGTATTTTTACATATAATAAACCATCTAATCTGTAACCTAAGTTGATGATATTGCACAAAGTATAAACACTGTCAGTAACATGATGCATCATCCTAGAAACACTGGAATCACATCAAGCTCTCTGTATTTCCACCCTCTACTCTAAGCCTTGGTCCTAATTAAGCTAATTATTTATAGTCACACCGATGAACGCCATATCTTCCCTTCGAACGAAATGATAATAATTGAGACATCATCGTGATACCTCCTCCGATCCCCTTGCGGGATATCAAGCAAATCATGGAAGTTCATGCCTGCAAACATTCAAAATTCATGTTAGAACATTGTATGACAATAACAGTATCACTCTTGTTCATAAATGATAGTTGCTCAAAAACAATTTGAGGAAATTATACCAGCTTTCTTAGCAGCTCGAAACACGACTTCTTCAACCAGATGTTGGGCGGGATCACCTTCCGGAAATGTCATCATGAACTCTTCAACTTCAGAAACGGCCTCATCATTGGTGAAATACTGATACAGTCCATCTGAAGACAAGATCAAGAATTTGTCCTTGGGCAGTAACCGATGATGACAAATGGAAGGCGAACACGTGATGTATGGGGAGGTTCCAATGTAATCGATTCTAAACATCTCTAGAAGAGCATTGTTCCATTTAGGCTGTAAAATAAGATCAAAATGTCAATACAGATACTTCACAAAGTTCAATTACAACAATCTATTGATGTTTGATTGAGAAATGTGCTTACATGTTTGAGATAACCGGCTCCAAATGCGCGTGTGACCTTCAAGGAACCTTTCACCCTATCCTTCATAATGGCAAGGGCATCATCCGGATGCGCATTCTTGATTTTCCTCACTTCCTGAAGAGCAAATAAAGATCATACGTTAACACAAGAAACCAAAACAGAGACATTTTCAATTTACAATTAATGGCCTAATGTATAGTACCTCTTTAACTGATGTGCAATGATCCCTAGTAAGCTGAGAAGAACTCAAACTATGCACATTTTCGTATTCATAACCGTAGATTGATTCTTCATTGTCATCCTTGAACGAATCACTCTCAGCCTTCTGTGCCAAAACTGCACGACTATCCCCAACATTAAGCAAATAAACATCATCCCCCTTCATCACCATCACCAAGACGCAGGATCCCATCAAAGCCAACTCAGGATTCTCCACCAACATCATATCCGCTATCTCCAAGTAAGACGCCTCCGTCTTCCTCAACGCATCAGACAAGGCCCTCAACACTCCCAAATGATCAACGCTACCAACACCAACCGTTTCCTCACCCTTTTCGCACCACAAAAGCCCCTTGAGCTCCTTATACATATTGGAATAAAGATTATTCATAAGAAAATCGGTAGCATCAGGTCCATTAAATCCATCATAAATCCCAACAAAAACCCACCCATGCTCCTCAGAGATCACAACATGAACCCTATCCTCACCGGCCTTACCCTGCGCCCACTGCACGTTCCGACTACTCCCGAAACTCGACTCGTTCCCTTCCACAACAACATCATCATTCTCATCAATCAGGCTCATCTCACTACTCAAATTATGGCTAGTAATCGTACTACTATTACTCGCACTATTATTATGCTCCTCAATCTCAGTAACACTCAACTCCTTAGAAAAACCCGAAAAGCTAATCTTAGACACAACTTTCCTCAAACCCTTAACCAAAGACCATTTCTTGGAGTACTTATTCGGAGTATACCTCTGCAACTGGGTCTCCAACGGGCCCGAAACAACGGTACTCCTCTCAATCGGGCCAGACATGAACCCCCGCTCAATCGGACCTGATCCCGGCACCAAACTCCTAATAATCGGACCAGACTTCACAGTCGGGTCAGAAACCGAAACAGAGTTCCTCGGAATAGGCTGCAGAGGCATAGACGAAAAAAAATCGGAACTTTCGAAAGCTGCAGCCTTGTCAAGTGAACCCGACATATGAAACGCAAAAGGGTCCGCTGTGGACAGAGGAGTAGAGGTATTCGCCGAGATCGCCGCACCGGAAATCGACCGGAAAAGCGCCGTTTTTGAAGAATCCTCAACCGGGTCGGGCCGGATGTAGCAGAAAGAGTGTCCTAGCCCTTCATCGGTCGACAAACAGACAGCGATATCGTTACGACGGCGAGAAATATCGCCGGAATTATCTCCGGCGAAACAGAGACTGAGCTTTCCAACTCCATTTCCCATATTTTTTGCAGGTGAAGAATAGAGAAGATTTAGGTTGTTTGTGATGTTTGGTATGTACCCTTAATTAGGTGTTTGAAAGGAAGGAAAGAGATAGTTGGGAAGGAAGGTCATCAATGGTTTGGTACTGGATGAAACATGAATGAAATGAAATTTGTATTGTATTTGATGTGTGAGAGAGAAGAAATTAAGATATTATACTCCGTCCCAGTTTGAAAGTCCTACAAGATTGAATAAAAGTTTTAAGAAAAAAAATGATAAAGTAAGAAAAAAGTTAATAAATTATCAATATGATTGAATAAAATAGGAGAAATAGTGAATAAAATATAAAGTATAATGTATAAAATAGGAGGAAAATTTTTTAATTAAGAAATTAAAACTTTTAAACTGGAATAGTTTAAAATTAAAAGCGAAAATTTCAAACTGGAACGGGAATTAGTGGATAGAGAAATGGGAGAGTTGACTTTAGTGAAGGAGTTGAGATTGGTTGATTTTATTATTTTGGATTCGTTAAATATTCGATGCTTTTCATTTTAACCAAGTGGAGCGCGTTGACTTATCTATAAAATAATAATAATCTGATAATAATAATAATATATCAATTTACTTTATTATTGCACCAGAACTATTCTACTACTACTACTTCGACTTTTGGAATAAGTTTTTTTATATAATTAAGGGATAAAAGTCGTACATGGAGTGAGCGTGCTGCGTTACATTACACATATGATATTATGCTGCTGGCTTTCCTTTTCTTCTTCGTTTGGCAATAATAATGAGTTGACAAAATTTTTTTGGCCTTATTTAACACAATCTTCTCATAGAAATTAAGGTTGCTAGCAGTGTAAGCTTTCACTTAGTTGCAGTGCCGATGTGATAGAATTTCATCTCACTTAAAAGTAATAATTTGTGGAGAGTTGTAAAATATAGATATATATATTAATTCTAACAATTTCCTGCACTCGTGGTCGATTTTAACATCTTTAAAATTTAGGAAGAACATTCGAGTTGAAATTTAATATAAGATGGAAAATTTCTCCGTGGAGAATCAAATCCAAATTGATCATAAGGAAGGGGCTCTTATACCATCATACAATTACATATGATACCATGATAGAATTTCTTCACATCTAAAAGTTCGAATTTGTAGAGAGTTGTGGAATCTAGTTATATTTATTAATACCTTAACATGGTGATCCAACCGGTTTAACCATTTGAATAATTACTTTTATATCGTGTCTGGTTCGGATTAGATTTTATTAGAATGAATTTTTCTTCTTCAATTAGTTCAGACCTTGGACAAGTGTGTGCATTTGCTAGTGAACAACTATCTATCTAACTGTAGAACATTTAAATTGTACTAGTGGTTCCTTATTTTTAAATATTTAATGTAATTTATGTTTATTGAAACCATTTGTAGGTGTTTTATCTCATTCTTTGAAACAGCTAGCTTGCAACTCAGCGCCACCATTATCCTTTGAAATCTTCAATTATTTTGACTTTTGAATGTATTAAATTTAATAATTAAAGGCATGATTAAGTCACGATAATTTGTGAAAACCTGTAAAACGTAATATAAAAAAAATTAGGCAAGTGGAATTTGTAAAACAGGAAAAATTCAAAACCAGGTGGAAATTATAAAGTCAAAGAGTACTCGATCCACTTACTTAAATTAATATTTTGTGATTAGGCAGCTCTTAAGGTGGAACCAGTGTGGAACCGTGATTAGGATGCCATCATCGCTTTAATCATCATTTCACATTTTTTTATTTTAGAAATAACTTTTCTTATTTTTAATATTATTTATGTGTTGAAATTTTTTTGCTTAATCTAAAGAGTTTATTGTCAAGTGGAGGAGTTGACATTCTGTAGAAGGTTCTAAAATTACAAAAATAGCTTCAACTAAAATTATTGTACATTGATCCCGGGTATTCATTTGAGTACGTTTTTTGGTTAACCACTTTTATGGAAAAATTAAAAGATACCAAAATATGCTATTGTCATTGTTACAAAAAAAAGTTAAAATATCAGTATATATAATATGATTTAAATTTATAATTAATAATATTAGTCGTTGCAGCTAAGACTTTATGTTAATGTATTTAGTAATGGTGAAAATACTACTTTTCAAAGAAAATTAAAAAAATTATTACTTGACCATTAATCGATTGAGACGCGATATTCTAAACTGCACATTACGAAAGAGTTATGTTTTGGGAAATATGTTTGCGCCACTGCAACACAGGTGTTCTTCTTCACACTTCATCTTCACTCGTGCATGCATGTGATACTTCTTAGTTATCATCCCATTTAATTTTAAGTGTGTAAGAACAAATAAACTTTAACTTTGGAATATTATGAATGCAATTTTAGAAAGAAATGTGTAATTTTTTGATATTTCATTTATTTAGACTCTGTATAGTTTAAGGATTTCTGAGGGAAAGGAAAAAAACTAAAAGAGAAATCAAATTTCTTGGGAAAATGTAGAAGGAAAACTATTGTTTCTCCTTTTTTCATTTTTTCAAGAAAATTGACAGTTAATTTTGTGGTAATTCTTTTTGACAATAAACTTTTCTTCTTTATCTTTTTCCTTTTTGGTCTTTTATTTTGCTAAAAGGTGTACGAATACAAAGTAATATTATTATTTGACCAACATATATATTTTTTACATAGAAATTAACATTGAAATTACGCAAGCAAAACTATAAAATAATTATAAACGGTGAAAAGAATTGAAAAAAAATTGTGAGTATACGAAATTTAAATTGGTTTGTGTTGGAATAATTTTTTTTTCTTATTTTTATCAATAAATACTACACGTGTAAATTGTGCTCTGATGGAGTATATCTATATTCATCACTACATATACTATAGTTATAGAACTTGCTAATAAAGACAAGATATTAACATACGAGTATTATGAATGTTGTAAATACAATAATTTGTATAGATCAATGTTAATAATAATTATTTTTTAAATTAAATATTTTCTCAATAAATATTAATTTATGTAAGAAAAATTATAAGAAACAATAATTTGTTATGATATTCTCATTATTGTTTTCTCACTAATCAAGATTTTCCTACATTTTACTTTCCATGCACTATTTTCATTTTACATTAAAATAAATACGAAAAATTACAATTATTTTATTTTATTTTTTTCTTCCCGTCTGAATACCTTAAATCATGCAATTAGAGGGTCACAGCATTTTAGTATTTTATTGCCATAAAGTTTGTTGTGCATGTAACTTATGATTTGGAGTCAATAATTCAATGAAAAGAGCACTCTACGTTGTGCTTGATTCAAAGTCAACTATATCTCATCTGGGCCTAAAATGCTCCTCAAACTATGTATGGACCAGACCCACTTTAAGTGAAGCAAAATGAACTCTAGCCCAAATAGACAATTGTTAAAAGTCGATGAAGGAAGGACTATATTAGCCCATACATCGAGCACAACACATTTGTAATAGAGAAAATTCGCTCCTGGAACTAATTGGGGAGCAAATTTAAAAAACGACTCAGGAAAGTAAAATGTTAATAAAAGACGACTTGAAACTATATTATAAAGTAAAAATATTGAATCGTATAATGCAAATGATACAACTTTCACACATAAAACTGTACATTTAGTGTGACGATATACATTTTTTAAGGGATAATTACATACAACCCCCCTACAGGATGCCTATGTTGCATCTGGATCCTCCGGGATCAACAATTACATCTAAGTCCATAAAACCCAAAAAATGTTGACCAGCTTAATTCCCAATTCACTTTACTTGCAAACCAAACACACCCTTAGCACTTCTTTTATCTTTACCTTTCTTCACAATTACCTTTTACCTTTACAGTATCATTGTAACAACCGCGAATTTTATTACGCCTCCGAAAAATTATTTAAATATTAATTTTATTATTGCGAACAAATAAAAATATTTCGTAAGTAGATTAGGTCGTATTTAGAATTTTAACGCCGAGCGGATTCGACGTTAAAATAGAAGTTAGTTATTTACGAATAAAAATAATAATAAAAATTATTTTTTTTATTTTTCCGGTGGCTCGAGAACGACTTGACAAATGTCCGGG
>JAYMSP010006035.1:0-12452 GCA_036897095.1 Plantago elongata | reverse complement strand
TATTTTTATTATTATTTTATTGCTCGTTATTATTTTCGAGACGTTTCGCGCGACGTTTATCCTTTCAAATTGACTCGGATATTTCTACGTTCATTCAAGATGCCGAAATTAATTTTTGACGAAATTTTATTTAATACGTACCGAGTTTTCTTCGCGGTCTTTACAGTTAATGTTCTAACGGAAAAAAAAATCTATTAGAAAATTCCGTTAGTAAAACATTGTTTTCTTGTAGTGCTCTATTGGGTGATAATCAAGTTAAATACGATCGAATTAGGTATGCATGAAATAAAAAAATTATTAAAAATCTGGCCATTTTAGTGACGGATAACATTTATCCGTCGCTAAATTCCAAACCGGAACTAGCGACGGATAATTTTATCCGTCGCTAGAAATTTAACAACGCCCGTTTTAACAACGGGCGTTGTTATCCATCGCTAGACGGTCTAGCGACAAATCGCTGGGGCTCTAGCGACGGATAACGGCGTCGCTAGAACCCAAATTTTTGTAGTGACAATTATTTAGTTCTTTTGCATCCAGAGAATAAATTTATAGTTTTTTATTCATTATTAACATTTATAGTGGATATCTTATATAATCTGCTAGAAACTTATATCTCTTTGTCTTTCCGCTGCATATTCTGTTTAAGTCGAGTTTAGGTTTCTACATTAGGTTTATATATAGTCGAGCTTTATTTGATCGATTTTGGTGTCTCGAAGATAATGGAATCTGTTTTATACCGATTCTGGTATTCTCAACACATTAAATTATGTCATATATAGTTATATTAGTATCAAATCCTGAGTCCCTATTTCAAACTTTATACATTACCAAAAAAACAAATTACCCCACACGTAACGAATAATAAACAAATCTCAATTTAACACGTAAGAATTACAATTTTTAAAATTCTAAATATGATTGTTCACCTTTTTATATATTTTCATATGTTATTGTTCACCTTTTTATATATTTTTATATTTTATTATTACTTTAATTTTTACAGGTGATCAGCTGCTTATTTATACAAGCATATTACTTTGTGAAATGGAAAACTTACAAGTTGCAACTATCTAGAATTCTAGATACACCAACCAACACATAAATGAATTAAGGGAGTGATTGGTAGGACGTATTTTGCATTTTAAATGGGTAACCGGTTTGAAACACGTTGCTTAGTACGAAAATAGAAATCAAAACACACTCCGTGACCCGTTGGGCCTCTACTTCAAACACACTCGATAGTGTGTTTTAGAATCACTTCTCCGACTAGTGATTTAGAAACAACCTGTTGAGTTTGTTTTGTGGTACACTTAAATTGTCTTTTATACCCTAAATCTCTCAAATGTAATTACTTGTTTCACCCTTGAACCCTACATTATGAGGACACATGTCACAATTTCGTTCAATCTAGACATTTTGTTTAAAAAATATAAAATTAATTTTAAATTGAGATAAAAATATAAGTAAAATTATAACAATTAATTTTCTAACTTTTAATATATAAAAACAGTAATAAAAAATATTATGTAATTTATTACATATAAAATAAATAAATAAATAAAAATAAATTTCAAAAATGCGATTTGCTCAGTAAAAAAAGACGAATTACTTACTAGAATCCAAAATCCCAATTGAAAGTTTATTGTAGAAAATTATGTTTTTGAGTTTGTTTTTATTTTTTATATGTAATAAAATTTAAAATATTTTTTTATATTTTTTTAAATATTTTTGAATTATATAAAACAATTTATACCCATAAACAGTTTATACCCAAAATTTTATCTATTAGTAATGCATATCTATAAACTTTAAAAAATAGAGAATTAAATTTTTTAATTTAAAAATATTATTAATAAATACTTTTAAATTTTAGTAATAATTTATTTAATTTCTTTTAAATTTATAAACTCAATCTATGATTTTTGTAATGTATTTTGTCTGAAATTAACGAAATTGTGACACGTGTCCTCATAATGTATTTTTCTTTTCTATTTTTGGTCAAAATCGCTCAAATACGATCAATATACGTATTTTTAGGGTGGAGAGGGTGGAATCGGAACTCCGGCTGCCACATCATCAAATTTACCGGAAAATTTACCGGAACTCCAAAAAACGAATTTCGTCATTTTTTCTACAACTACCTAATTAAAATATAATTTCATGTACTGCATTATATACCTTTTTTTTAAAATTCAAACTAAATAATAAAAATATTCAAGAACAACCATTAATTTAATATATTACATTAACAATACAAACTATGAAATATTTCTTAAAACACGATTATATTAAAAATATTCAAGACCAACCATTAATCTAATACATTACATTGAAAATACAAACTATAAAATATTTTTAAAACACGATTACAAAACATATTGACAAACACGCATATACCGTTTCAACCAAACAGCTTGATAACAACTACAAAATTTAATGGTATTTTAGTCATTTCACAATGCAAGTGGCTAAAACGCAACCACAATCACATTTCAGAAATCGTACCAAAAAGTTATTTACATTTTGAAATACATATTAAAATAACTCTCAAATTATGAACCAAACAACGTGTTTTCCAGTCAAATCTACTAAAACAAACTCACAAACACATACGAACTTTACGCATGTGTTTTGACCAAACAAAACACATTCCCTACCAATTGGTCCCTAAACCCTAAATTTGTACGAAGTGCACTAAATTTGGCTGGGTCATAGTACATTGAAGTTTGAAGTAGAACCATGTATACGTAAGTTTCAAATACAGTTGCAGAAACTGTAAACGAGCCCACTCCACTTGAAAATCTTCGGATATAACTGATCTCTCCCCTTACAAATTTATTCAGGATCGACTTGTTGAAGAAACCCATTTTCACATGCATGAATGAATCATATTCAAGCAGACTTTTTGTTAGGGTTAATTTATGGTAAAATCGACACCAAATCCGATCGAACACAAATCCACTCCGACAGGAAAATAATCCATGACCTCTTGAATCATGGCACTTTAACCTAATCAAATGAGCTAGGCCCCATTGACATAACTATTGGAATATTGAAAACAAAGTTGATTGCTACAATTCATGAATGTTAAGAATATCTTTTAGTATTTTTTGATCAATCACCACGTAACTTATCTTTAGTACCAAAAGGTGACTAGTACTCTCGGTTTACTTGAAAATTGTAAGAGGAAATCACATAGTATGTTAGTCTAGTTAAACTTGTATAGGATTGTTTAGGTCTCTGAATGTAATTTTTATGTTTCGAAGATGACCGTGAAGAAGGATCCTAGCAATGGAGTTTAATCGAAGATTTGAAGATTGCTCGAGTTTAATGAAGACACGAGGGATTAGTCTCCTCCGAAATGATATGTTCAGAAAGCCTTGTATAGTGTCTTTGCACATTACACCTCTCTGAAGATTTGTCATTCTGAGTCAAGGAGCATGCTAGCTTTCTGATGGCACATGTTTCCGTTGAGACTACAGGATAAAGAAATAGTACAGTGTATTAATTACACTGACTGAAAAGGTCGATTCCAGAAAGCCCTCTCTGAAAAACGAGATAGTGACTTCTGAGTACTTATTTCGAGATATCAATGGATTGAATTCTGAGAAGCTCCAACGTATATTATTTGAACGACTCTCAAATTCATCTATAAATATCAACGCTTAAAAGCTTAGAAAACTACGCTTTGAACACTGAATCGATATACATATCAAGCACGTATTCTCTCAAGCTTTCTAACTACAGTTCTCTAAACTTACAGTCAAATAGGTCGAAGAATCTCTGGTAGTTCTAAGTGTCCTGAACCTTAACAAGAGTTTTATTATCTGTGAAAGGGTTGAACACTCAGACATCATTTCTAAAGTTCATTCTCCGAAACGGCTATCAACACTTGGGTCAGAAAGGAGAATCCTTCAATATACTAAACAAGTATATTAAGTTGTGATTTCTTCTCCAACTCTCTGGATAAATAGCTGAAAAGTTATTTAAAGAGAAGTCTGACTATCAATCATATAACCAACACCATCAAGGCGTGGAGTACATGAAGTACTTGGGTTGGGAATTCAAGGAAAAGCTCCAAGGTTATCTTGAGTACAGGAATTATTTGGCTTTAGAAGATCCAAGGTTATCTTGAGTACAGGAAGTATTTGGCTTTAGAAGCTAGGGAAAAACTCAGGGGAACATTTGGTTGGTAAACATTTGCCTGTAAGTATCTTAGAATAGGATATATTGTAAGGTGAACTCAATTGTCTGTTATAGTGAATTCTAGGTCTCAGAAAGGCCAAAGTGGACTAGTTGGAGGATTACGCCACCTCTAGAAACGTGATGTGTTATTTACTTACTGCATATACATTCTAGCAACACACACTCATACATTATTACTGCAAAGCACATTAACGTTTATCTATCGCTTAAAGTCTTCCGCTCTCTGAATCTAAATATCAGAAACCCCCAAGGTTTCTGAGAAATATTATTTTTCGACGATTGTTTAAAAAGACTATTCACCACCCCCCAGTCTTTTTACCTTTGCCGTTATCTAGACTCCTAACACTGAATTTATATGACACTGTACAATACATAAATTATTATGAAAACTGAAATATGATGTGGCTAAACAGACAAGGTTAGATCCCGTATTTCTCGTATTTCGAAAGTATGGTATTTATGTAAGCTGATGATTGTTGATAGGTTGCATAATTGAAAGAATAGTGATAAGGTGGCACTAGTACATTAAAGGTTGGCACGAAGAGAGTGAATAAATAGGGACTCAACGACCCAAACTACCTAAAATTTATCGTGAACGAACCCACAGGTACAGCAGCCAGGCAACAAACTTTCGATGCAATTAATATTAGACGATCCCACATCACTTAGTTAGAGTACTGTGTTTCATGTGATTTGATTGAATTAGTAGTTGACAGCCCACCAAAATGCAAAATAGCATAAATTACCTCAATTATATATGTTTCACATCATATCAATACACTACAGGACAAATTAATATCTTCATTTTATATGTAAATGTGAGGCATACACACTATAAGTAGAAATTTAAGAATTTGATTTGAGTTGTATCAGTTAAAGGTGTATTTTTGTGTAAAAAAGCCTTTCGACTCAAATGGTATATGTAAATTGGAGTATCACAATTTCAGTAAACAGAGATTTTTAGTCTTGAGTGCCAGAAGGTTCAGCAGCCGTACACGTGTCATAATCTCAAGGGAAGAGGCAGTTACACGGGAGAGTTGGTTGTAAAAGACTCTGTTATGGTTTATTATATGGTTTAGCTATAAATATCTGTTTTCTGTGTAAATTGTAGCAGTTACTCAATATTATACTAGTTCTCCATAAAATTGATTAGCAGCTCATAGAAGATAGATAGATTCTGCAACTATGTTCGCCATTGTTAACGGTTGAGGAGCTTGTAGTGAATCGGTATAATCGTCTTTGTTGTGAGTGAAAGGTTTCCTGTGGTTGGCTTCCCGTGCAGTAGGAATTGCGATTCCGAAGCACGTAATTCCCTGTGCTAATTATTGTTTGTTCAGTTGTTCGATTGCTTGATTGATTGTAGCGTGATTGTCAATTGTAGTTGTCGACAGGGAATTTTCGATAGAAATCGATTACTCAGGTTGTGTTACTTGATAGTGTATGTCTTAATGATAGCTTCTTTTAAGACAATACTTTTCCAATATTAAGTTATAAGTGTGTACTTATAGTTCTTAGAGTAATTGCACCTACATCCTATATATTGTCATCTTAGAAATTTATAAGATCATCTGTTAAATTTTTTATTGAGAGAGACCCAGATCAACATAAAGAATTAAACTATAAACGATATTTAATTGAACCACACTATTCATATTTTACATTAAAAAGAAAATTAAATATTCAATGTTTTGCAACAAAATAAAATATATAATTATTCATAAGAGATAATTAACAGAAAATTGATGGACCATCTTGTCAGAGATACTACTATAATGGAAATTACAGTAAAATTACTACGGGGTTTATTAATAACACTAGAAGTTCATAAATTTTATAAATAATTATAAATTAATTACTATATATATCAATTTTTGTTAAATATTATATTTGATGATTGATACTTGTCAAGTATAGAGCCTTAAAACAGAGCTTAAGAAATATTTAATTGATAAAACAAAAAAATAAAAAAATAAAAATGATGACAACATTTTTAGAACGATATTCAAAATCCATCAAAGAATAGCAAATTACATAGCAGACAGATGTAATTTGATTGAGAAGTGGTAATTTAACATAACGGATCTAAACCAGAAATATAAATATATCTATGATTTTAATAAAGCAATACATGTAGCATATCATTATCTGTTTAATAGAAAGCTTAAGGCACATATGAGATGTATTTTGAAATGCTTGGTGGAGAAATAAATTCTATAGTCCGTGCTCATGCGACTGACTTCTAAAATAGTGAGAGTTAGCATTAAAGACAAACTGCACTACAACCAAATGTTGAAAAAGTGAAATGGATGATTCTCATCATAGTCGGGGTTGTGAAATTAAGTATGTAATCAAGTCGGAAGCACACATATAGTTTCATACATAGTCGCGATTAGGTGCAGGTGAGTCGGAATTTGATCCGAACACACACAACGATTCATGCAACAACAACATATGGGATGGGCGAATGAGTGTTGCATATGGTGTGAGGTTGTGAGCGGAGACAAATCAAAATATCGTTTCTTAATATCCGATTGCTAAAGAATAGAAAAGAAGCACTAAACAAATTGTAAAAGTAATTGTTGGAGAGTAGAAAAGAAGCGCTAAACAAATTGTAAAAGTAAATGACATTTTAACAACGAAAATGACACGTTAACAAAATATCTTAGTAGCTACTTAATTACTAGAGAATATAAAAGAATCGTTAAACAATTTGTAAAAGTGAAATTTATATATTATGAAGCTCAGCTTTTATTTTCATTCTTCTCTATATAATATGAGTCAAGATTGAATTTGGTAATTTTATCCATTTATTTTGTATTTTCAGGAGAAAAAAACTTATAAAGTGGGTTCTTTTTACCATCATTCAATCAATTTCCACCACATCCGTTACAATTGAGTGACATCACATGAAAACTTGATCATTACTATTGTACACAATCAATTCAAATGCAATTTATTGCCTAAAATACATATACTAATTACAGTAAACTATAATTAGCCATAAATGACAATTGTATCTCTTTCTCTATAAATTGTATAGGAATTGGCATTGTAGGCCAACGTCTTATAGTTTTCATATTTTTATTTCTTTTTATTTGGAGACAAGATTCATCATAAGTTTTTTCTATTTGGGATTTACAGTTACATATAGTATCTCCTTTTCTGTTAAGAAATAATCTTGAACTCCCAATTTATTTTATTAATTTATATGGTTTCATAATCCTAATATTGTAAAATTTAGTACATGCTTATATTCACTTATTATATTTATTAATCTATATATATGTAAAGATCAAGTCTTCTGAGAGATGGTCTCTAGATAATTTATCTAAAAAAATATCTATATTGTTAAGAAAATCACCAATATTATCAAACGAAATACTCATATTTTTAACATTTAATTTTTCATATTACAACAATACTTATTTCATTAACAACACATACGTTTTAATTACTAATATTAATTATTTTATTGGTAACGTGGACCGACTTTATATAGTTAAAACTTAAAAGACAAGTTTCTATTCCTTTCATTTTGTATAGGAATAAATTCAATATTTAATATGATAATTTATAACAATTTTAATTTTTTTCCCTAAATTATCAAAGAAAATCCATACAAGGAAATAGATAAGAATATGATTTCTCATCTATTATCAATCAATAATATATACATTTTATTATTATCTCATATAAATTTATTTACAAAAATTACAAAAATATTCTAAACATATATTTGAATTCGTCTTGACAAGACGAATCCATAGACATCAATCTTGAATACTATATTATTTATTAAATGAATTATTCGCCTAGATACGTATCTGTTGATTCGGTCCACTTATTTACTTTTACGGATCGGATAGATCCGATCCGTTGGTTAATGGATCAGATAACGAATGTAATTTTTACATGAACATATAAATCAGTTGAATATTCTTTATCCATTCTTTATTTTATTTTATATTTCATATACATGTACAACAAATTTACCCTAAAACATAATTAAGAAGATCATTGATATTTGAAATCAATTAGTTTTGTTTTCAAAGTATTTCGAATAATTTGAACATATGTTGTTTGGTGTTCTCTCCTGATTTCTATCATTTTATTTTTATTCATCATTTATTACTCATTATTGTTGAAAAATATTTTTTTAATTAATTTTTTTATAACTGATATCCGTTGAGTTACCCGTTATCCGAAGAATTTATCCGTTCTCCGCTCTGCTCTAAATGGATCGGATAAACGGATAGGCATTTCAGTAATCCTTTTGGTCGGAGACCGAATATATGATCAAACAGATCAAAAAGTATTCAATCCGTCCATTGTGCAGGCCTATATTGTTCGGAGGAAGTATAAGAATAAGATAGTTGTATATATATAAGTGTGTCGTTGAAAATTAATTCAAAAGTGAAAATGAAAAAAAAAATTAAAATGTGTAGGTTGTTTGGATCAAAACTTGAATTGACTAAATTTTATCACAGTTTCCATAGATAAATAGTAACTAAATTTCATTTGAGTTGTGAAAATATTTTGCTTGGGACAGAGTTAAAATTAGGATTGCTTATAGCACATGCCTAAAAGTAGAGTAGTTAAGTGATATATGCAAAATATTTTAAGAGTGTTTGACTGATTTAAGGTTGTTATAATATATAATAAAAAAAATATAATATGAGAAAACTGATTAGGTAGAGAGTGAAATTTTAATTGAGTTGTAAATAGAAGAAGGATTTAAAATGTGGTCCAACTCGATTATAAATTGTTAGATCAACCGAATAAAGGTACCTCAATTCAAATCTAGTTAGAATTGCACCTTAAACACTCCAATGATAATGTTAACTTGAGGATTTTATTCCTTTTTATAATAACAAATTCACCAATTCTTTATCCTTTATTACTTCTTATACACAATACTACATATATTTATTTTCAAACAAATTTAGTCACTTCAAACCAACTTTTTATTGGTTCATCTAGACAGTCCACATAACCAAAACTATCCACGCTTCCTTTACAACTAAATTAGTAAAGATTTTACCATTCTCGGTTTCCACAAATCACGACCGCTAAACAATATATAACGTTTGGCACCTCAAATAAGAGCACTAATATATAACAGTACAGTAATAGTTACATACTAATATACTGATGAGTGAGAAGAATCATACTCCATACTAATAACATGATGCCACATGATTTCATGCAACCTTTACAATGAAAAATAAAAATTATCAACTCGATTATTGTATAATTTTATGACCATCTGAATCTCAATAAATTTTGCGGCCATATCAGAATATGGATATCGACAACAAAAAATCTGAATCGAGTGATGGGTTTAAACGTCCAAAATGTTTCACCTGTCCATCAAGAAGTCAATTGAAGTTACATCGTGTTTGAATTACATTTACTTATTCACTTTCATTCTTACTCACATGCTTATATAATTTATGGTGATCTTTTATTCTCATCTATAAATATGTTAGAGGTCTCAAAATGATATGGTAATTTTTAATAAACAAACCATTTAGTTTACATATATGAATCTTCCAATTTTAAAAGTTTTCAGTTAATCAATTTTTACAATACACATGTATACATGTTACTAATTAGCATGCATGCCAGAGATGTTAAGACCTGATAGAGAATACTCTCATATATTATTCCACCGATCAGCTTAAGAATGGATCCTACCCCTCAAAAGCGTATTAATCTTCATGAGTCGTATTTTTAGTTTCCATAGTATTATAAATATTCAATGATATATCATATGACGAAGAAGGACTCCAAACCACACAACCAACGTTGTTTACAAGGAAGTTTGATGATTTTTTTTCCGATTAATTTATTTTTTCTCCTCCATCTGATCTGATCTGATAATTAGTATGAAAAGTTAAGTATAATGTGCCATCGTCACGGGTTAGTACTATCTTATATTACAAATTAAATGGAGAAACGTACGCCTATGTATAAGTTGATGACGTATATGAGTTTATTATAAATTAAATTTTCACAAAGATCTCACTCTATTTAAAATAAAATTTTATTTAAAATAAAATTTTATTAAATAAAGCCAGCTTTACATATCATTTAGATGATTTCACATTAAATTATTTATTTATTTTAAGAAGTAGGGAAACAAAAACATTTCATCATGCATATATGAAAAAAAATTGAAAACATTCAACGGAATTATTTAGTGCATTTTTAGATTAATTATGCTTGGGTGTAAGAAGCTATTTGATAATAAAGGGTAAATATTAAAAGAAAAAAAGAAGGTACACCATAAAGAAAGAAAGAATGTACTCTATGTCGTGACATTGCCAGTTTATTATGTAAGCAAGATTGGTATTATATTCGATTAGTTTATACTTAGTTTAATTATACAATTAGGAACTCCGACACAAATAGTATCCAAAATATTTATAAAGTTTAGTTGGAACACTTCTATTAAAAATAATAAAATTTTCAAGACCTAGAAAAGTAAAATTTTGAAACTAAAAAATATATCATGACTATCCGTTTACATTATTAAACCTACAGGGAAAACATAAGGTGGTACATTGGAATTGAACTCGACTGTGAAGAATGATTCGATCCCTAGTGGAAACATACGGCGGTTTAGGAGTAAGGTGGTGTTGGAATATGTGTGGTTGGTAAATGAGTAGTTGTAACCTTTGCGGTTTCAAAAAAAAATACCTACGGGGGAAACAAATACATTTTGCATCTAGAAATGTCAATTTTATCCCTTTGAGGTCATTAAATTTTGGAAGTTGTCAAATAATAACACATATTTGACAAATTGCAATCCAAGTACTTGAATATCTAATTTGTTTTATTTGTCACCGATAAGATTTAAAAAAAACTCAAATAAGCCCACAAACTTCATTTCAATTATTAATTATCCTCAACTTCAGATTTAAATCATGTCTTACATTGAACAACAAAGTTAGAATTCGAATTATTTACAGTTGAAACATATTAACGAAATAGAAGCACAACAACTCCGATTGGTCTTCACTTCATTACATCTTAAATTCGGAGTTGTGATTGCTCCTATCGGAACTCCGAATCTTCAAGAAATAGAAATAGAAATATGGAGAAGATAAAAGGAAGAAGATAATGAAGTTTGGTTGGTTTTTTCTCAAGATTATTTTCTTTATTTCAAAGTTTTATAAGGTTATGTAATTGGGTCTTTCATTTCTAACAGTTTAATTAATCTAGTCAATAACATTATAAATTATTAGACTAAATTGTAATTGTCCGATCAAGTAGTACAAAAGTGAGAAACAACATTCTAAATGTGCAGCCTATATAATAATGCCTTATCTATGTATAAATCATTCATCGTTTCTATACATCTCCTTTATACATATAAATTTGCCCGTTGATACAATTTTTGTGTACCATCAAACTAAGTTAAAAAAATCATATAAACAAGATATTAAATTTTAAATAATGTGTATAAATTATGAATAACTTTTTTTTTATAGATTTAAGAACATACATTTTACTATACATATTTACTAACAAGGGTCGTACATTGTTGAGGTCATCTCGGCCTATATCTTACTACGCTGGTATTTCGTTGTTTTACTTTAAATGAATCAAGTTCAATCCAATTTGAATTCAAACCCCGTTCAAATAATGATGTTCAGGTCCGACGTGAAATATCTAACCCGCTCCATACATTTATAATAGGACCCGACCTCAAGATTGGGGTGGGGGTGGGGGTGGGTATCTGGCATATACTCTAGGCGGGGAGACTTTATTCGGTGTCTCTCCACTTTCTTGATCTCCAAACAGACGGGGGATACACGCTTCATGCGGGAACTCTCTCATCAATCTTCTCTATACTTTTTTCATCCACAACGAATCTGGGGAGGGGGAACAAAACATACAGTAATAATTTTTGTGTAGTGGACTGACCACATATCACCGCCGGTTGTTGCGAACAACCTTATTGTTTGTGTTGTATACTTTTATATTTAATTTTGGTTCGGTTTGATGGATATAATTTTTTTAAGAATGTACTAATTAATAGGTTAGGTACGGTATGATCCGTAATAAATATATGTTATCAACCTATTAATTTTCGAACGGGTAAAGGCAGATCATCCCCTTTCAAAACATATTCATCATGATGAGTCGTATTTTTATCGTTTTTATAGTTAACATGAATAAGACTCAATGATATAATATTGGTTAAAGAAAGTTTATCCTCCGATACCAACATTGTTTGT
>JAYMSP010006034.1:0-12455 GCA_036897095.1 Plantago elongata | reverse complement strand
GTTGATTTGATCTTGTATGGTTTACAGTTGAGAAGAATAAGGAAGATGAGAGGGTTTTGGCGGGGGGTGTATGGAGAAGGGATGGTTGATTTTGGGAAACTGATGATTCTCTTTTCTTTTTTTTATTTAGTTTTTCTTTCTTTTTTGGTTAATCCACCTAGGTGACATAATGCCACATAATCGCCACATTAGAGCCACATAAACAGATAATGCCAAATAATAGCCGGAGTCAACGCCGGAATCTAAATTGGGTTTATCTGTAATAAAAGAAACAACATGGACTAATCTGTAATTGGAGCAAACAGGAGGGGGTCCATATATAATTGTCCCAAGTTATAATATTTGAATATATAGATGCAAAATATATAACACATGCATTATGAAAAGTCGAAGTCAATTTTTAATGAACTCTCTCGAGTTATGATTTTGTAAATGTGAGTTGGATTAGCTTGATATCTACTAAGGAAGAATTGGTGTTATAAGAATAATGAGAACGAAGAGAGTTATAAGACTGATGTTACTAAACACTTGATGTGTTGTAGTGTTACAGAGACACTGAAAAAGACACAGACACACAATGAATGATAACAAGTTGTGATGACGTGCAATATTTCACTCGTATTGAACTCCATTACAATCTCTTACAATTGACTTATAAAATGAATGTCTAGACCTAATATACGATGGGTGGCCATTATTTTCTTCATCTATGATTTAGTATGCAGTTTGGTTAAAATTATATTATAGTAGTTGAATGTTTGAAATGGTTTGATCTTCTAATGGTAATGGTAAGGGTAGGGAGATAGACGTCCATGTACTTTGTGTGGGAGCATATATTATAATCTCTATGATAGTGTTTTTCAATTATCGATAAAATAAATTGAGTTGATATGATTTACTTGGTTCAAATAATATTACGTACCCAATTCATCATCCCATGAAATAGATTGATCGATTAATTTCAACTATAATAATGTTGGGGCTGATTGATATAGAGTTTAAATGGGCATTTAAATGTATTTTGGTGAAATTGTATTTGGAATAAAATTGAAATGGGGGTATTTAAAGTGTATTTTTTATCAATTTATTGTTCATTAAACTAAATTGAACGATTATCATTGGAAGGCAATCAACCCCGTAGACTTGTAACTTGTGAGTCGTGAACGACTAGTCCCTTCATATTAAGTTGCATTGATGATTGATGTTCCATGTCTAGCAAAATAACAAAAAGTAGGGACCTAAGCAAATGCTCATTTTACAAATGATACTGATTGTACAAAGAGCATTGACTGCATCTGATTTTTCTTACTGTCAAATAAATGATGTTATTAACAATATAAAAATTTTAATAGAACAATAATATATAAGATTTTATTGATATTTTTTTAACGAGATTATTACAACTACTCCATAATACATACACTGTCCTACTCCTATATCAACACCTATTTATTCCTAAAACACCTTATGCCAATGTTAGGGATCGAACCATGAACATGCTCCTTTCCACTACAGCTCAATTCCACTGCACCATCTTATATCTCATAAGATTTTATTGATGATATAATCGATGTCTAAATAAATTATACGGAGGCTATTACATGCTCAATGTGAATTGGAAAAATTCTAGTAAGAGATTACCATAAAATATTACAGAAATTATATTAATACAATATTGTTATAGAAGAGTAAGTATGTTCTGTATTTCTTGTTCTCTTACAATTACACAAGTCCCTATTTATATAGTTACACACCTCTATATTTATGGAAACATAATATGAGGAAAATATATACAAATCACTAGAACATTCTTAATGAATCAAGACTCCTTAATACGCCCCCACAAAATGAACGTTCCATAGGCAACAGAGAATTTGGAATGAAAAAGTTCAAATCTTGCTCATGGTAGGGACTTAGTAAGAACACCAACCAATTGGTCCAAGGTACTTATGTGAGAAACAGAGAGAAGGCCTTTCTCAGTTAGATCCACTACAATAAAAATGAGCATTTTAAAAGTGATCAATTTCAACCTAATAGTTTATTTCCGTCTCCAAATTATATTTGAGAGCAAGAATTCGTCTCAGCCAATTATGAAAGAAAATCAAGTCACATAAACTTATTTGTGAGTGATAAGGTTTCACTCTCTAATATGAAAGATTCACCATCCCAAATGTCCATTATATGAGATGAAATATATCTCTCTAATAAAACTCTTTTGGAACCAACTTCTAGTCTCATATGCATATATAGGCACGGTTCATTTACACTCAATTTTGTGAGCAATTATCCCTCTCAAAAACATGAGTTATCTGAGAGCATTTTGTTGGGATTGCTATACGTCCCAGATAATTTTAATTTTATATTGAAAGAATTGAAATCCGAATTTAAATTTCTATAATTTTCATCATGATATTAATTCAATTTATATTTAATTTTGTTCTATAAAGATGGTTTTCTTTCAATTTTCTGGAAACACTCATCAATGCCATTCCAAAATTGATAAACCCAATCAATTTTCTTGAAATACTCATCAATTTACAGTGGGTCCTTCAAGTTCTGTAGATTGTATAGCTCTTTGCTTCATCGACGAAACGGCCTCCGTCAAACCAAATCGGCTACTAAAAAATAAAGAAGATAAAATATCATTATTTTTCCCTCTTTCAAAGCAAACAAGTTTTGGGTTATTGAGATATGAGAGATGAGTAATTGATAAATATTTTAATTCATTAGTAATGAGATAGAAATAAAAAGGATGTACTCGATAGAATGAAAGTCACCTTTAGAATAGTGCAATAAAATTATAGTTTTGGTTCCATCTCCTGCAAATCTAAGTAGAAAATTATTAGTATTATCTAAGCATGATATAAGTAGTTAATATTTATAAACTTTATCTCTAATTTAATCGTAAATTTAAATTATATACTGAAATTTTAAGCCTAAAGTTTTATTATATAATTTAATTGATCAATTTATATTTACAATTTAAAATTAAATTCGACTCAAAGTTAGAAAATAAATATTGATAAAAAAAAAGTTGAAAATTTATTGTGGGACGGAGGGCGTAGTATGAGTAAATTTAATATTATTACAATCGAATAAGACACTATTGATATAGATATGATGATATGGTAAAGGTGACTTGAACCCCGACCTATTAATTGGAGTGAAGCGTATTAACAACTGAGTTGCGATTCGTTGCATCAATGTATTACATAGAAGTACTAATATATACATAATACAATATATACTATATTACCTTACTACGGTCCAACAACCCAAATTTATGTGTTGTTTTATGTGGATAATATTAAACTTTTACTTCCCGATCTAATATTCAACTTTACGCATTTCATTTATTGAACGTTTCAATTTTAATTCCTCACCCCTTAAATAGAAAATTTCTCTTTTCTCTAAAAAAACCTCTTACACTTTATTCATATTTTATTCACTTTCTTTCTTACTTTACGCACCATCTTTACCACCATATACATAACTTTTTTAAAGAAATTGTGTTTGGCTAGTAAGATTCAATTCGGAACGGAGGAAGTATTTATAAAAATCTAATTGAATCCCGAATGAAAATGTTGTTAATATGTAAGTTTTGGACCCTTGTTTTAGTTGAGAAACATGGGAAACTTGGAGAAGCTCGTTTTATGAAACACTAATAGTATTACTAACAAAGATCTGTACTTTCAACCACTAACTTCATTCCCTCTCTAAAATTGTCTCCCTAATAATCATTTTTCTTGTAGTGATCTCCAACAAAATGAACATCAATGGCAATGTGTTTCATCCTAGAGTGAATAACAGGATGGAATGCCAATCGTGTAGCACTAATGTTATCACATAAAAGTCGAGCTGTTGTTTTCGGAAGGATCCCCAGATCTCGAAATAAGTGTTTGATCCAACACACTTCGGCTGCAGCAGATGCCAAGGCAAGGTATTCAGCTTCGGTTGAGGATCTAGCAACACCAACCTGTTTTCTAGATCGCTAAGAAATAGGATTGGGACCCAAAAACACAATGTAAGCAGAGGTAGATTGCCCATCGACTAAACTCCCCCCAAAATCCGAGTCCGAGAGACAAGTTTGTAGGACGTTGAAGGAGAAGACCATGGTGAAGAGTGCTTTTCAAGTAGCGAAAGAGTCATTTAACTGCAGACCAATCATGATCAGAAGGAGCAGCCATAGATTGATCTAGTTTGCCTACCATAAATGCAATATCAGAGCGGGTCAAGGTGAGATGTTGGAGTCCCCCAATGGCACGACGAAAATCTGTAGCATCGGTAGAGGGAGATACATCCAAATGAGATTTTACGGACATAGGAGTGCCCACGGGTTTGGCACCCTCCATATGGTGACGCTGTAGAAGGTCTAAAGTGTACTTGTGTTGATACAAGAATAATCCCTCTTTACGTTGCGCAACTTCAACACCAAGAAAGTATGATAAGTAACGAAGATACTTCACAAAAAAATGTTTTTGAAGGTGAGAGATGACGGAAAAAACTAATGAAGGAGATGAACTTGTAATAATTAAGTCATCCACATAGACCATAACACGTATGTGATTGGATTCCTTATGGAGAGTAAATAGAGAAGTATCAGAAGTAGAGTAGAAAAATCCAAAGGTACGAAGTGCATAGCTCAATGCTTGGTACCACACACGAGGCGCTTGGCGCAGACCATAAAGAGAGTGACGGAGGCAACAAACATGATGGGGAAATTGAGAGTCCATGAACCCAGACGGCTGAGTCATAAAGACAGGTTCAGACAATGTCCCATGTAAGAAAGCATTACTAATATCCAATTGTCGTAGATCCCAACTGTGCATAACCGCAACATACAATACGGACCGGATGATCACAGGCTTAGCAACATGACTAAATGTCTCGTTGTAGTCAAAATTGGGGCGTTGATGAAAGCCTTTAGCAACAAGCCGAGCTTTAAAACGGTCCACAGTACCATCTGGTTTCCGTTTAATAGGGAACACCCATTTGCAGCCAATCTCATTTTCCTGAGATGGAGAAGGAGGCACAAGTTCCCAGGTACCGTGATGAAGTAAGGCCGTGAATTCTTCTGACATTGCAGATAGCCAATGAGGGTCTGATAAAGCTTGTGAAACACATGATGGTTCAACCTCAGATGATAAGGGGTGCTTAGTGGACATATTCAATTTTAGGAAGAAGAGACCATCACGTCCACATGTCATCATATGATGAGGTCATAAAAGCTTCGGGTCCGGAATAGGAGTTGGAGTGTGTTGGGGTGAAGTAGAGAAGGATTGATGTGAATCCTGATTTCGAGCGGGTGACGGAGTATAATATGGGTAGTGAACTGGTGTTAAAGGATCTCGTGGGGTATGGTTTTGTTGGATTGGACTATCTGGTGCAGTCATGGATGATGGTAGTGGGCTCAAAGGAGTTGATGTGTTCGTATGAGTAGGTGCTAATGGTTTGGTTTTATGTGGGAAAATAAATAAAGGTGAATCATGGTAAGTAGTATTAGTGGGTTGATTGGTAGGAGACGAAACAACAAGTGGTTTGTGAGGGAATTCTTTCTCAGAAAATGTGACATGCTGAGAAATAAACACTCACTTAGAATGTGGATCATAACATTTATATGCACTTTGTCAGGTTGAGTATCCAACAAATATACAAGAACGAGATGGTTGATCAAGCTTACCTTTCGAATAAGGATGGAGCCATGGAAAACATAAGCACCCAAATGTTCGTAGCTTCAAATAGTTTGGTTGGCTATTAAAAAGGGCCTCAAATGGGCTCCTGCTACGAAGGAGCATAGTCGGTATGTAATTAATTAAGTAGACCGCCGTTGGTAGCGCAAATGACCAATAATCAGGGGAAAAACTAGCATAGTGTAATAAAGTACGCCATGTTTCAAGTACATGACGATGGCGACGTTTTGGCAACTACGTTCTGTTGGAGAGTATGTGGTGCAGTAGTGAACTAACTGATCCCATGTGCATATATGAATTTGCGTAGAGCTAGAAACTCACCCCCATTGTCGCTGTAGACATGTTTTATATGATAGTCAAACTATTTCTCAACCAAACTCTTAAATTGAATGAATAATGAAGCAATATCAGATTTTGCAGAAATGAGAAATAACCACATATATTTTGTAAAGTGGTCCACCAAAAGTAAGTAAAATCTTGAACCATCTAATGAGTTTTGAACTAGACCCCAAACATCCGTAAAAACATAATGTAAAGGATGCTCAGAAATAATAGAAGTCTCAAAAAATGATAGTCAATGCGACTTACATGTTAAACACGAGCCACAAGGGACGTCCAACACTCGGGTCTTATTAGAAAGCGGTAAATTATAATTTGAAATAAGTGAAGAGCTGGTCCTAATAGATGGATGACCTAGCCGTGCATGCCAAACGACGGAGGTAGTACGTACACCGACATGTAAGGAGTGAACTACAAACGTTGACGAGGAACTAGACGATCCAAAATAATAAACACCCTTACTGCAAGGGTCGCGAGCTAGATGCGTCCCCGTGAGCGGTCCTTAACAATAAAACAAGATGGGTAAAACTCAACCGAAACATTATTGGACTTAGTGAACTGATGAACAAAGGCTAGGTTAGTTGTAGCACTTGGAACACACAACATATTTGATAAATGAAGTTATTAGAATAAGATTTAACAAAAGATGTACCAGTGTGAGTGACTGGGAGGCCTGAACCATCGGCCAATTGGACCTCCTCCGTACCATCATATTTCGAATGGAGAGACATATTAGACAAGTCACTCGTAAGGTGATGTGATGCACCAGAATCCATCAACCAAGGACCCGTTGGTGAGTGAGCAAGATTAGCAATTGGGTGTTGACATTGCGGAGAAGAATGTCCTGGTTTGTCACAATTCTGACAAATTAGAGGAGGGCGAAAATATTGTCTACCAGGTCCAGGAGGCACAATGTATCCATTATTGTAACCTCCATAATTCCATCCATTGTAGGTATGGTTATAACCACGAGCATGACTACAACCACCACCACGACCATTGCAACCTCCACGACCCTTGTTGTTGCTTTCACGTGAGCCTCCAGGATTGTTGTTATAATATGGATGATGGGAGTTATTTGGTTGAGATGATTGTGCAACATTTGCAGTAGAAACAAGAGAAGCTTAGCAGATTCTTGATTCTTCAAATAGATTTCCTGGGAGATAACTTTATCATGTAAGTCTTTAAAGGAGATGGATGTATCATTGACTCGGACTGCTGATGCCAAATCACGAAAAGCAGGCCCTAAACCATTGATGATATATAGTGTAAGATCATCATCACTCAAAGGTGTGTCAATGAGAGCAAGTTCATCAATAGTTTTAGGTTCAATGTTTGAGATAAAACATCCAAAGAGAGAATCAACATTTTCAGCTATTACTTTTCTAGTTCTAACACCTTGATCAATTGGACCAATCACATCCTTTGCAGGATGATCTCTAATCCATTTCATAATAAATTTTGAACGAGTAAGGTCATCATATACGTGATCTGAATGTGAATCACTATGATTATGACTTGATACTTCTGTAGTATCATTGATATTTTGTACACTAGAAGTGCGGCAAATATCAGACACTTGTTAGAGGTTTATGGAATAAGTATTTCAGAAAGGTTATTCCCATAAAAGTCTCTACGATGAGTAATTTCAGTTTCCATTCATGAAATCCTCATAGGAAATTCTTCGCCATATCTAAGAATCATCTGGTTGTTACAAGGCAAATCATGATTTTCTTCGTCAGTGGAAGCATGACCAATATGTTGATGGTTGCCACCACCATGAGGATGCTCAACTGGATTCATGGCAACACCACGAACAACAGGCCAGTAGTTCCCCTTCACTCTGAGCTTGTGATATGCATTTCCTGCCTTCAACACTGGCTTCTCCGTTCTACCACCTCCAGCAACCTGGCCAATCATAGCACAGCAAATAGTGGGAACAATTTTCTTGGCACCTGATGGGAGCTGGATCCTGTAAAGAAAATTGTACAGATGTTCAAAACATATTCCACAAATGATTACTCAAACTAAAGCTAGATTTCTAATACTATCATTGCTTATTGACTAGAACAAATCGGATGGCCTAAACTTACAATTGCATTTCCTCTTAAACAAATGCAGCCTATTTACTAGTATATGGATATCATAGGACTTTGTTTTTATGAATCAAATAAACTATTAAAACAAATTTGGAATTATATTCATTAATGGAGATAAATTTACCTTGGATTAGGCAAAAAATGAAATAGCTACATATATGCCTCAAACAATACAAACATTTCCCAATACAAAATAGCATCAACCAGTAAATGCATATGAAAGCACGGAACTAGTATAGAAAACGATCAACAATGCAACAAATCTGCAGAGAAGATATAACAAGAAAACACAGAAATGAATAAACAATATAGCTAGATGAACAAGATCATAGCTTATCAATCAGGGCATAGCAAAATAAGATGGTTTGCAGAATGTTGGCATTTACTTTTGACACAAGTACAACCCATTTACTAGTATATCATAGTACTTGGTTTTATGAAGCAAATCATTTCAAGTAAAACAAATTCGAAATTAGATGCTGAAAACAAACATTCCTCAATACAAAATGGCAATAACGAGTAATTGCATAATACAAACAATGAGCACCATTACTCAGACTAATTGATATATCGAAAATAAAAACTTTAATCAAATTCAACAAAAACATTATGAGCATGAATTTAACTACAAAGCAACCAAATCCAAAGGTAGGAATAAATATCTGCAGAAAAGAGGTAAAAAAAAATGAATACCTAGAGGTTCCAATATCGGGATTGTGCGAGATAACAACGGCATGGTCTTCATTTGTGTACATAATCTTTTAGCATTGTTTAATAAGAAAAGTCATTGGGTTAAAATTGTAAGTTTGATTGAAAAAGTAAAGAGAAAGTAAGATTAGTGTAGAAATAGAATGATCATTGTTTAGTGGAGAAAAAATACAAGATACAAAACAAACACCCAAAAACATTTTAACAGATGAATAGTCGGTTTAAATGAGTGTCAATCAGCCGGTAATATGCCTAAATACTATCTTGACACATCATTTCCACAACCATGCCAGTGAAGATGAGTAAACTATTTCAAGTTACTGAAAATTCCCCTTTCCCCTAATTTGATGATATGATAATCATAAACAGCTTCCTTCTCTCAACTTTATATAATAAAATTTCAAAGAAGTGATCAAGAGCATCAAAATCCATCAGACAAGAAGAATGAAACATAAACACAAATGCTTGTCATGGCACACTTCTCCTGTCGGAAAGCTGGAGGGTGTAATTCATTCACATGTCTTTATAAGTACAAAGTTCATTCTCAGAACATCAGTCTCACATTATGCCAGTTATATGCTTAAATTTGAAATTAGATAAATCCAGACTTTTGTTTATGTTCTGTTGAAAATACACAATACACTTATACACATCGCATTCACATGTAAACAAAGGTCATGAAAAAGACAAACATTTGCCTTCAAGTAACAGCACCAGGCATGCAAATATGACCCCTCCAAACTCAAGTTTTCATGTTATTGATAGTAGACCGTGCAACACTAAAACCTATGAAAAAGAAAGTGGATGAGAGAGCAAAGTCCTATACGTCAGACCAGGCCCGGCTAAGGCCCAGCGCGGTAAGCCGAACCACGCAGGGCCTCAGCTTGCCAGACCTATGGCCCATTCTGCAGCCTGGAGAAATTAACGCAGAAGAAAAGAACAGCTTGCAGCCTATGGCCACTTCTCGATTTCTGCAGCCTGGAATTACACTTTCTCGATTTCTTCTTGCTTCTTCAATCTTCAGCCTAATTCCTCTCAACTTTCATTAAACCATCCATTCAATTCCTCAAATATCGAAGAAATCCGTTCAATTACTCAAATATCGAAGAAAAAATGGTCATTTTTTTTCAATTTCCATGTATATTACATGGAAGGACCTTGAAACTTCTCTCCACTTCGCGTTTTCTGTGCCTTTTCTCTACAATCTCTTGCTCATCGTCTTCAATTAGGTCCTGCTGTATGCTCTCAGCTGCAAACCTTTCTTCAGGGAATATTGTTTTGGTGTTTTATGAATGAATTTGTATTGTAGTACTAACAATATGATGCTGGAAATCAGCTGAGATCTTTCTGTTTAGTGTGAATTAGCTGTGGTTTTTTACGATTTCTGGTCTGATAGTGTGGTTTTTAGTCTGGATCTTCTGAGGAATAGTTGGTACCTGAAATTGTGCTTTTGGTTCACTATCTGCATTATGTGTTTGTATTTCGATTTTCTGAATAGCAATTTCTCTGGTAAAGTTTAGGCATGAATTTTCAATATGGAATGTTCTATTACTCTTCACTTTAATGATTTGGTGAAAGATAGAAATGAGATAGGAAAATGATACAGGATGATTTTATAATTGATAATTTTGCTTCAAGAATGATCGTAAAGTTGCAATTTTCAAGTAGTTTCTTAGTCTTTTGTAATATTTATTAAAAGTAATACTTATAACAGTTGATTTTGGATGTTTTGCACGTTTATAAATTATTTTACTTAATATCGCGTATAGTGTTGGGCCTCGTTTTAATTTTTTTGCACAGGGCCCCTTAATTCTCGAAGACGGCCCTGCGTCGGACATACTAGAAACCTAATCGTTTTACAAAACAAGAGAGAACATAACAAAACTAGGAGAGAGAACTCAAGTACTCTTCTTCTTCTTCTAACATACTAGAAATCTAATCGTTTGCGAAACAAAACACAATGCGAAACAAAACACAATCTCTTGATAACATTTACTGCAAGTCAATGTAGAAATGAAGCGAAGCAGGCTAATCTTCAATAAGTAGAGCAATTCCAGATATGTATAAAAAACAATGAAAACATAAGGCAATGAAACATGTAAAGCACTAAATTTTGCATTACAATAAAATAAGCATTACCATGTATCTTAATGCGGTGTGGAGTTCTCAGTGAAACGAGCTCTCCTGAATGCTGATTCTCGTCCGAGACTCCATCTCCTAATATTCTCACACTCTTTTTCAAGTTGCTCCCTCACCCTCTTCTTGCCTCTCAAAGCCATCCTGTTGCAATCTCTATATCCACACCCTTTTTCTTCTCCTCTACACACACATTGAGATTGCGTAAATAACTCCACACCCACTCTCAACATCCCTTCATCTAGCATAGACACTTCATTACTAGTTCCAACCGATGAAATACCTCTAACCTTCACACTTGGGTGATCATGATTGTTTGCCTCACTGGAACTACAAGTTATCAACATCTTGTCATTGTTTCTGACACGTTGCTTACGAGGATTAAGTCCAGAAACATCAGCCATCAATTCTTCCTTGTGAAAAGCACAGCTAGAATTTTCTTCATAAGCGCAATCGGTAACCGTAGAGTTATCACATTTACTTCGACGAACTGAGCTCCTAGTGACCCTCATATCTATCAGGCTACTAGGTCGAATTGACGATAAAATCCTACAAACACATGATATATCATACAGATAGAATCCCCCAAGAATGAGCTAGATTATGATACGACTTAAAATTGAGCTATCATCATGTTCAAGTCATTTGGTGCAGTATGTATTGAGATTGAATAGAGACGAGTAAAATAGAAAGGATAATAGAGTAGACAGTACCTTGTAGATTGGGAATGGGATAAGAGAACAATTATTTGATCTACACTTGGCGATTTTCACGGCGGCGTTCTGGCGGGCGGAGATGGGGAGAGAGGATTTGCAGTGATGTACAAGAGAATTTGAGGGAGAAGTGTGAGCTAGGGCAGCTGAAGAGACTCGGTTTAGTGTAAGAAAACCGGACTTTCCGTAGAAAAACTGGCCTAAACTGTTTTATAGCCTGAAACCTAAAGATCGTGAAAACCGGACACCTAATTCAAAGTAATGATATTAAGACCAGCTCGTGTGTTTATGTTGTAGCCACGACAAGTCGACACGTCATAATTTTTTTAACTATATTTTTAATTTTTTTAGATATTAATCATATTATAAGTTAAAATGAATAAAATTATATTTTTTAAGTTATTTTATAATTTATTAAGGTTTAAAATTTTCATTAAATTAAAAAATATATTTTCTAAAATATGTTAACATATTATAATAATGTTCAGAAGTTAAATTAATAAAATTGTATTTTTAGAGGTCCATTACAATTTTAAATTTAGTTAAGAGACAAAAATGAGTTCGAAATGAAATGATGCAAAAATAGTCATAAGTGGTCTCTATATATAGATTTCGAATAGACGAATCCGTTGGTGATTTTTATTTATTTCATATTTTTATCTTTCGAGATATTTACGTTTGAAATTGGAAAAATGAAGAAAAATTAAAAAATAAATAAATAACACTGGAATTGCCACATGGCATCAGCTGGTTAGCTCCTGCATTTGAAG
>JAYMSP010006033.1:0-12460 GCA_036897095.1 Plantago elongata | reverse complement strand
GTTTCATAGACATCTCATAATTTAATAAAATATTCATTAATGCTTGAAAATTCATAGTAGCCAAGTTATGAGCAGTTTGAATAGCAATCCTATTAATCTCGTATCTCCTAGGAATACTATGAATAGCCTTCTAAAATATTTGTTTATTTGAGTAAGGTTTCACCTAGTATTTGACTCTCATTGGATATATCCATTAATATCTCAAAATACTCAGTGATGTTTTCAATCCTCATCCATTCTAAGATTCTCAAATTTGCTAGCTAACATCTGATATTTAGACTCCTTAACACTTTCATCACCTTCACAATGGTTTTGGAGTATATCCCATGCACCCTTAGCAATGGTACATGTTTGAATTAATTTAAACATATGTTGGTTAACATGAGCAAATATAGAATTTAGAGCTTTTTCATGAAGAGTGGATTCAGTTACCTTGTTGGTCGTGTATTCAGACTCAGGTTTGGGTATCACATCCTTGTCACCATCAGGAGTCCGCTTAGGTACCGCATACCCTTCAATGAATGATCTCCATGCACGAATATCCATGGACTTAATGAAAGTTCTCATCCGTAGCTTCCAGTAACCATAGTTGGAACCATCCAGGGCGGGCAGTTTGTTGGTAGCATTGGTGGTATCCATCTCTCAAAGTATCAAATCCAAACACCAGTATGGAGTCGTTTGGCTCTGATACCAATTGAAATAGTAAGAGGACCGGGATTTAATACTTTGACAAACACCACAACTCAACTATGTGTACTGCCTATACTCTTCTGATGTAAACAGTGAAGAGTATATTCAATTCACCCTAAGGCATCGACAGAAATTATATAAATTAGAAAGATGGCGAAAATAAACTGGAACAAGATATAAGTTTCTAGCAGGTTATCTATGTCGATAACCCACCGAGCCTCAAGGCGAAAGTATCCACTATATGAATGAACAGATAATGAATACAAGGTTACTACTCTAGCTCTATTATACGAATACAACTAAATGAAAATCAACCAAGTAGATATAAGGAATGAACCGTACTAATATAGCTCTTAATCTCTGGACTAATGAATAGATAAAACTTGGAAAAGGTTGATGACAAAATAAGTGCAACAAATATGCTATGGGAATGGCTTGCTTGAAACACATAGTTTTATCTTCAATGTAGATGCCATTTATATAAATGCTTGAAGCCGACTTCTTAGTAATAGACTTCTACATTGACTTGTAGTATGATTCATGTTAATCTTCAACTTCTTATTTAATCTCTTGTTATCCCGTCGATATACACAGTCCTTGTACTAGCATACTTCAACTTGTAATCTCCTTTGTATTTCAAAATCTCTTATGTCTTGATTTTCTGCAAACAGTAAATATACACTAATATGAAACTTGTTATGTTAGTTGAATCTTATAAACTATATTAGTAATAATCGAAGTCAAGTTCGATTAGGACTTGGAGTATGAGTTATATCCGGTGTACTCGATACATCTGTACTAGTATACTTAACACACTGGATAGTAGATTTTAAAGTGTAACCAGTACACTCACAGAAAAACTCAAACTTACACCTGTGAATGTACTTGAGTTACGGGATGGGAAAGCTGAATACTCCATCTTTAATTTATCACTTTCTTCTTAAATTTTGTTTTCCACACATTCTTAATCTCCAATAACGTATAATTTTCCACGAAGAACTGGCAATGAGATTAAGAATGCGGAGAACACACGTTTGAAGAAGAACGTGATGAATCAGAAGGCAAGAAGGTTGGAGAAAATGGCTCTAAGATCGATTATTTAGCTTTTCCATCATGCACCTCATGTACAATCACAGGGTCATATCAGAACACCGAAAAGGAATCAAGTGATAAAGAGTTTCAGGAACTCGTAATCTGGAAACCAGATGAACTACTGGTTCTGGAAAATATCCTAGACGCCATCGCTTCATTTTATGAACCAATGAATGAAATAATGCAGGATTTTTCCTCCACCACAAAACCAAGATCTGGCTCCATGGGAAAAGCAAGAATTTACTCCATGGGAGAACCTAGATCTGATCATTCCAATTTTGTTGTGATTAATTAAGAGAGTTGCCCACCAGGTGAAGAAAACATTGTTATTCTGGCTGGACCAGATGGTTATCAATTGTTGGGAACTGATGGATTCTTTAGAGACGTTACATGAACAGAACGGTGTGCTGAAATAAGAGACTTGTACACCTGGTGAAGGATAGACCAAGATTCCAGTAGGGAGAGATGGTGATAGCTGGTGCAGAGAAGTTAGATGTTGAAACAGACGGTGACAAAATGGTCAATGTACGTTGAAATTACTGAACTTGATCATATCCCGCAAAGGAAAAGGACAATCTGCAGTCTGCCACCAATCAACGAATATCAAGCAAGAAGATGACTTAGCTCGGTACAGCTCAACGCCTGGGCCTCTGGAAACCTGTTTGTGTTCTATTGTTTAGAGTTCGTGAACAAGTACACTTCGTTCTTTCGGGCATGGTGCTTTCATAGTCTTAGAAATCATGCTTAGCTGCTTCGTTAAAATGTAAGGCCATCTGGCCATGAGTCCATGACCTTATTTTGCATGTAGTTTTAGTTTTCGTTTATGGAATGACATGTTCGTCATTATAATTAGAACCTAGCTATTTTTCTATTCCATTAATATAGCTTTTTGTGTATACTGTTATTGGTGGTATATTGACATAAGGGTTATGCTAAACAAGTCTAACTAGTTTTTGTGTATGCATAGTTGCTTCCAAGTTCATTTTGTAGGAGGATGATGGTTTGGTCCTCGATCCTAGATCGGCCCCAAGAGTCCTCTCTTTATATCAGGACTCAAACAGTTGACACCTCAAATGATAACTCTTTCCGCATCAATTTAGCCCTGTCAAGCACATAATAGAAGCCAAGAAAATCTCTTTTCTTGCAAGTGTCAAACCAGAATGTGTCATATAATTCTTTACTTTTACTTTTACAACTAGAGATTGATGAGGACTTGTGTGGCTGAAGGTCCCAACTTCAGTTTGAACCACACCTATTCTAAACGTTCAGTTTACATGCACTTCAAAAACGATATCACAAGCTTGTATAGCTACAGACTGCCAATTGGCATGACCGTTCCTGACTTCTGAGCGGGGAATCCTCCCCCGGGCTCATCGAGGAACTTGGAGATGTCTCTGTAGAAGCTCTGCCTTTGCCCATTTAGTGGCCATTTTATAAATCAGGAATGTCTCTGAGTCTCTGGAAAATAAGAGACTAAAATGCAAAAACATTGAGAAGTAGGCTACACTAAGGCTAAAAACTGAACTTTTAAGGTACATATAAGGAGGGACCAGTAAAAAAAAGAGCAAGGAGGGAAAAATGGACAAAAGAATCCATTGGCCAAAAAAGTGAAAATGCAACAAATATTTTCTGAGGAATTGTAAAGGCTTCCAGGTTTATTAGCAAGCAAAACAGCTAGGACTTGAATGTTTAAAATGCAAATCATCTGTAAGAGTTATTTCCATTAAGTGATGAATAAGCAAGGTTCATGTGGATTCTATATATCTTTAGATATTTGTCATGTTCAAATTGAATTTGGTTCCATTTTGCTTTTTCTCCCAATAAATGTTTAGGTATCTTCTGTTGAGGCAACGGAAGCCACTGCTCTCAGCTCTGAGTCTCTGAAACTTAAGGAAGTTCATTGTATGAACTTACATTGGAATCAGATAAGATGTGCCAGAATTAGAGTGTCGAGTTTAATGCTTGTCCCTGTTTAATTGGTGTAACAATACAACACATGAACGCATGGTACAGCATCTTAAAAACACAACAAGTACCTCAGGGTGCTGAAGGTTTCTATAAATTTTGAGAATGATATAAATTTTTCTAGTGACATTTCGAAGTAATTTGACTTATTTCCAGGAAAGTTTGTAACTTTCAAATATTTAGCTAGAGCAAACACATTCTAAAGTTGAAACATCAGTTAATGATCATTTGGAAATGTAGTGTTTTCTATTGAATTCACCTGAGTGCAGGAACATATGCCTTTTCATAAACTGCACCAAATTTGGAGATTATTTTCAACAGACCAGTTAATAATACACCACCAATAGTTGTATACACAAAAGCTATACTAATTCAACCGAAAACTAGATTCTAAATAATTGAAGAACATGCCTTTCCTTGAATATATAACTGAAAGCCTATCTGATCCCTAACAGTACTTGGTGCCTCAGCTTCTCAAATTTGGAGAATGCACCTGAAAGAACAAAATGTACTAATTTACTAAACGAATTTAGAATCCAAACGGGTTTCCAGGAGACCCTGGCATTGATTGGTACCAAGCCAGGTCCATGTACATGTTCTGGTCTTCCTTCTTTGGCAGATTGTCATTGTCACTTGCTAGATCAAGTTCAATATTTTCTACAAACCTTAACCACTCGTCACCCTGATCAGCTTGATCTTCAAATTTCTCTGCTTCATTGGATTGATCTTGGCCCTGAACCTCACCATTCTGTTCCTGGACCTGAATCACGCCATTTTGTTCTGGTAAAGGTTCTAGAGAATCCATCAGTTCCCAGTAATCAACATCTGACCTTACTGGGATCTCAATATTTCCTTCGGTTGATGGAAAAGCCTCTTGATTTACCACACCAAAATGGGGAAGATCAAATTCTAGGCTTTCCCATGGATCGAATTCTTGGTTTTCCCATGGATGCATGAACTCCTGAATTGGTTCATAAAATGAATCCACGATGTTCATATTTTCTTCTGGAGCTGGTAGTTCATCTGGTTTCTTGATTTCGAGTTCCTGGAACTCTTGTTCACTTAGTTCCTTCTCAATGTTCTGATCTGACCCCGTGATAGTACTTGAGGTACATGATGGAGAAGCTGAATAATCCATCTTTAAGCCATTTGCTTTAACCTTCTTGGCCCCTAACTTCATTGCTTTCTTCTTCAAACGCGTGTTCCACACATTCTTGATCTCGTTGTCAGTTCTTCCTGGCAAACGGGATGCGATCTTTGCCCACCTGAAATCATTTACAAAGTAATGTGATGTCATATTCTATACTAAGCATGTTACACATACATAAAACTTTTGATTAAAAAATTCATGAATAAAATTCATCTCTTATGATAAAACAAAATCAAGCTAGCTAGTTAATTTGTTTGCATACTGGTTTCCAAGTTCATTGTGAAGATTGATGATGGTTTGCTCTTCCTCGGGCATAAAATTCCCTCTCTTCACATCGGGACTCAGGTAGTTAAGCCACCTCAAGCGACAACTCTTTCCACATCGATTCAATCCTGCAGAGCGAATAAAAGAAGCCAAGTAAGTTTCTTTTCTTGAGTTTGAAACAAAAGATTAACATATTCTTTACTTTTACTACTTCTGGAGTGATTGATGAAGACCTGTTGTAGACTTGTAGCTGAACGTTCCAACTACATTTGAAGTTCAAACCTCAACAGTTAATTCAACTTTACCAACTTTTTCCCATATTAGCTACTTTTGTTAGGCTGGCTAATCCCTTTTTGTTGACAATGTGACATCAAAATTGGAAATTCAGATTCTTGACAAATGATACTCCCTAACTACATTCTAAACTGTCTATATTAATCTGAATTTACAAAACTTCAACTTGACATTAAATATGTTTGGTTGAAAAATGTTGATTTTTTTTACATATATAAAAATAAAGATAACCAATTGGTGAAGTTCTCCTACTGATAAATTAGTTGTAACTAAAGTTTGAAATACAAGATTCCACATATAGGTACGGACCTCTAACACAAGATACCACCTCCCTGCAACTCGCTAGTATACGGGATTAAACTTTTAAATAATATTCAGTTGGACGAAGACACGCGACCCTTTGATATAAAAGATGGGAAATAAATTTAGTGATGAAATAAATTTGTTAGAGTCTGAATTACACAATGGAATAAAATGAGGAAAAAAATATCACTTTCTTCCTGAGTGATTGAGTTGTTAGTGTTTGTCTAGATAAAAATAATACAAATCATAGGATACTTTAATAATGCAATTTACATCTGATTTGTTGCACAGTTGCACACTTGCACACATTGTTTCTTTAATAAGTATCACATGAATGTGTTCTGTTTTCTCTGTTTTATTGGTGATTGCAGCATAAACTGGAACAAGAGAACCAACAGAATATGAAGTTACTTCATCCCATTCTAAATGTTCATTTCGCATGCGCATAAACTGATAAAAGGTAAAAAAATGCAGAGAATGATTTACCAGCTAGTTTAGGTAGATTGCGCCAATTGGGATGACCATTTTGCTCAACACAACTTCTGAGTCGGGAATCCTCAGCAGGGCTCCATGGACCTCTCTTGACGGTAGCCTTATCACAACACGGAGCTCTACCTTTGCCCATTTGTTGATCAGTCTGTAAAGGAATGTTTTTTTTGTGAAGAATAAGAACTAACTACAGTAGACTAGGGCTAAAAACTGAAGTTTAAGGTACAACAACTATTGAAAAGGTTGTGTACCTCCTTACATGGGGAAATTCTTTGCATTACTTTGGATTTACTCTCTATATATAGTTTCAGTTTTTAAGTTATGGAACTGACTGTGATTTCTTACCTGAACATGAAGTTGACAGCTGAGTACTTTCTAGTATTGCATATCTATAGGGGTAATGAGGGAAATAGACAAAAGATTCCTCTGATCTGGAAACAAATTTAAACTGCATTAAATGTTTGCTAAAAATTTTGAAATTCCCTCCAGTTTAGTAAGCAAAACAGCTAGGATATTGCAAGTTTAGAATGCAAATAAGCTGTAAGAATTATTTTCAGTAAGTGATTAATAAGCAATGTTATTTGGATATTATCCAAAGAGTATTAGGTATGTTTAAATTGATTTTGGTTCCATACATATATGCTTATATACACATTGATACCATCTGTCATACCATTTTCATTTTAACATTTACTAAATCTCAATATGTAAAACCAAAATTTCCATCTTTGTTTTCATTTATTTTTAAATTTACATTTCAATCACACATGTATTGAAGTAATTAAATTGGACTTATTCATGTAATTATATATGTGGGACTTAAATATACAAATTACGAATGTTGTAAAGAATAGTACAACAAAATATACTAGAAGAATGTGAAATGTGATTTCACATGAAGCTAGGTAAATCTAAAAATATTAATAACATTATGTATTTATAGTAATTCAAATAAAAATAAAAAGAACTAAAGAAAAAAAAGGAAAGAGATATTTAAAAAAACGAGAAATTATGTCTAAAATTGGTATTTTTTTAATAAGCTAATTATATAAGAGGACATATTTATCACTATCACTTTATAGGTCATCGTCTCAACTAGAATATAACAATCTTATAATGTTATGTTTCACTCTAACGTTGTCGGGATTAGAACCCTGCACTCTTAATATATTATTTTCATAAGACGACGCTTATCACTCTTCTATGCCTAGAATTGGTGCTTGAACATTTTATTTTTACCATGGCTCATTCCACCTATTGAACACTTAAGTGGAATGAATTTGGATAGGGAACTTGCCCTATCCTTCCTCCTTGAAAAAAAAATTAGTGTACCTTTCATAATATTTTACATTTCATGCTACCCATTTTAACTTAATATACAAAAAAAAATTCTTGTGATATAAAAATATGTCTATTTTTTCCTATGAAAATGATAATTTTATCTAATTTTCCATTATATTTTGTATCTATCTCTAATGTGTTCTCATTAATTTTTAGTCACGACTTCGTCCCAAATGGAATCGATCTTACAGGTGAGTTTGTCTCCCTGTGCATACTGCATGTATGGTACTAACAATTAATGGCTTGTAAACTTTAATTTAAATTGAAATAAGTCTCTTATAGTAACTTATAAAACATATGTTTTTCCAGTGTGAAAGTAAAGCAAGTCTCTTATGGGTACGTAACTTATAAAACTAATGTTTTCCATCACATAACCTTTTCACTAATCAATCAAACCCGATTATTAAAGCCGATGTGATTACTTCTAAATTGCTCTACTGGTGAAATATATTGTTCTTATTGTACTAACACAAAAAATATTCCGTATTTATCCTACTTCTTTTCGAACTGAAATTTTTTTAATTAGTCGCACATTCTAAAATTGTTACATAAACTCACACATAACTATGAAATACTTAATTATAAATTTTTACCCGATAACAAAGATACACTTTGTTGATATGAATAACAATTTTAATTTCTTTAAAACTCTTTAAAACTGAATTTAATACTTTATAAAAAACTTATTGTGTTATGCTATCGCTCCATTAAAAACACATCATACCTTAATTATATATCATGAAGTGTTTTGACCTCATACAGGTACGTACTATCTCTCTTAAAAACACATATACGGTAGAAATTTCTGATAGAATTACTTTATATACAAATAAAATCTTTATAATTATAAAAAATTACGATTCCAACTTGTATATATACACATTAAAAAATTATTTATTTAAGAATAAATTCTCTATAGTAATAATTTTTTCGATCCCGATAATATGAATATATAGAATTTTTACAGTATATGATTTGATGAAAGTTATTTCGAGAATGACATGTTAAAATAATGGATACCAGTTTATGTTGTTAACAGAGTATTATTAAAAAACTCCAAACAAAATTTAAATAAGTTATTAAAAGACTCAAACACATTTTAACTTGATTATGTACATGTTATTTGATTATAGTAGCATATAAATCTCTCAACTTATTAATTATATAGTTCTTAAAGTAATTTATTTTTCTCGATGAACATGTTATATTATTAATCTACTTTTAATTTATTCGTGCAACCTGATTTTTCATTTAAAGGGTCAAAATTTACTGTGTTACTTTTCTTCCTTTTTTTTTTTTAACATCATGGTAGCTTATATTATATTTGATACGTTATATGAGGACATGAATTTTAAGGAATTATTATGCTAATTTCACAAAGATTGATCTAGCAAATCAAAATTTCTTATGTTTTAGGCTTTAAAATTTCTTCACTTATGTAGAGGAAAAAAAGAAATTTTTGTAGTATCAATGGAGGAAAATAAATTACGTATAAAAATAAAGAATCCATGTGAAGTGAGATTTATACTGATGTAATCAAATAGCATGTACATAATCAAGTTAAAGTGTATTGTTTGAGTCCTTTAGTAACTTACCTAAATATTGCTTGGAGTTTTTTAATATTGCTCTGTTAGCAACAAAAACTGCTCTATCAATAACATCAGTCTAAAATAATATAGAAAAGAATAAGATGGTTAATTATAAAATATTACTATCAAGTCTTTTAGTAGGGAACATTTATGGCCTTTTAATGGCGTAAGGTACGTAATTTTGAAATTCTTGTTCATTTTATGCATCGGTTAGTAGAGTTTCTTCACTAACTTTGCATGACTTTAATTTGTTTTATTACCTAACCTGCAGTTTACGATATGTCAAAATGTTAAAAAATGCGAGATTTTCTTAAAGGATAAAAAAATTATGGTTTTTTTTTTTTTTGTTTTTTTGTTGTTTTTTAGTTTTAACAGTCTGACCAGCCGAGTTTCTTAAAAAACCGTCAAAACTTACAATTTTATTATGGTTCTAACAGATTATGATATGATTTTAAGTTGTTAGCATTTAAAGTTTTAATTACAGTTTTAACGTGTTTTGTCAATTTTATAAGAGATGATATGATGGTTTTAACGCCTTGACAATGTTTTCAATTATAGTTTTAACCTCATCTATTAATTTTTAAACAGATGGTGCGATGGTATTAAGAACCTACATGATATTTTTTATGATGACTTGTTATAATTTGAAATGACAATCTAATACCATTAAATAAATCTATAAAAGTTTCAGGAAAGTCATTAAAACAACTATAAACAAACTTAAAATAGGCAACATGAACTTTTAGTCATCTAAAGACTTTGAAACATTTGTTCTCGTAAAAGAAATACAATAGATGTTCATTCGGCGTTTAATGCAAATACAATTGAGTTGATCAAATAGGCTTTTTGTCCCGATCAAACTTGGTGAATTTCAGCTTTCTATTTTTTATTGCATGTGTTTGTTGCTTCAATACTGCATTGATAACTTTGAGAGACCTATCACCAAACTCGGTGCATGTCATCATCACACATATCATTATAACCACTACAAAAAACTGAGTCTTTAACGACGAATTTATCCGTCGTTAAAGGCTCAGCGATCCGTCGTTAGCCTGTCTTACGACGGACTAACGACGGATAAGATGCCCGTTATTAAAACGGGGGTCGTTAGAAACGTAACGACGGACAAATACGTCCGTCGTTATATTTTACGACGGATAAAGTATTATCCGTCATTAGGGTTCCGTTGACCTCTAACGACAGATAATAGTTATCCGTTGTAATAAACAATGACGGATAATTTTATCCGTCATTGTTCTTTAACGACGGATAGTTTCTATCCGTCGTTAAGGCGAATTAGGCTAGTTCATCCTAATTCGCCATTCTAACGACGGATAATAGATATTCGTCGTTAGGTAACAAGATTTTTTAATTTTTTTTTAATTTTTTGTAATACCTGATTAATCGAATCGAAATTATATTATGCCACCCAAAACAATTATAAATTAAAGACATTCTTTAAGATCCTCAAGTTGAGAAAAGATCATAGTCAAAAAAATTCTCTAAGTTTTCATATCCGTACATGAATGAAAGTACTGTAATAGTTCTAGAAGAGTTGAATTGAATGTAATGAAATAAGAAAGTATCACTGACTATGATCGTCTGGGTAACTACTACGCGAGCTCATGAGCTCCATCATCTTCCTCATCTCAGCTATCTATCGCTCTACTTTTGCCTCGTGCATCTCGAACTTGTTATGCAAAGATTCAATCTCTTGCTGTAGAGGAGTGACTATCTCATCGACCTCCTACTGAGGTAATGGCGACCTGCTGACTTCGATGAGGATGACTGACCAATGGAAAAATTGGTCACACATTTCTTTCCTAGACTCCCCACTCCATAAACCCGACCTTTCTCGTCTGGTGGGTTGACCTCAAGGAAGATACAGTCATGTGCGTCAATGGACAATTCATCAGTCTCTGTCCTCTCAGCGATCCTCCTCTGCACCTTAGACTGCAATATGTAGGTTACTCGTATAAGTAAAACATCTATTTGTTACAGTAGAAATGAAAAAAATAAGTATGAATGAAGAACGAAGCATTGTACCACTATTTGCTCGGCCCTCTCGTCTACCCAAACACCTCCCTTCGACTTCCCCTTCTTCATCTCTTGAAGGAGTGTCCGCGGTTCCTTAGCCAGTTGCTATACAAACATGACGAATCAAGTTAGGATTAGTTAATTTGTGAATTATATTCAAAGAAATCAATAAAATACGAAAATTGAATTGATCAAATTGAAGAAACATAAAACAATACTTACCGACATTACTTCATCTGTAACAACCACGCGAGACCCGTAGTGATGCTTGGCGGTGCCTTTCCCATCTCGCGGCTCAGTTAGCCGGTTATGTTGATTCTTGTAGGAGGTGTCTTGCACGTATGTCCCCTGCCAGTAGGTTTCCCACTCTTGCCACTGCTCGGGAGTCAAGTGATTGCTTTTTAGGCCGGCGTCTCTACATGTCATGGACATAACACTTGTACTGGTTCGAGCCTAGGCGCTCAAAGACAGGCCACATCGAAGTCACCATTCGATTGAGAATGTAGAACTTGTTCTACATCAATTTCATACAGACAAATCATCAACTCACATAAACAGAATGGTGACTAACATATCACCCAAGTCAAGTGGCTAACATACCACACATGCATACAAACAGCCGTACAATTTATCTAATACACTGGTGACTAACATATCACCCAAGTCAAGTGGCTAACATACCACACATGCATACAAACAGTCTTACAATTTATCTAATACACTAGTGACTAACATATTACCCAAGTCAAGTGGCTAACATACCACACATGCATACACTACAAGAAAACAGAGTTTTTCTAACGGAATTTTCTAACGGAATGATTTTCCGTTAGAACAGTAACGGAATTTCTAACGGAATTACGGTTCTGTTAGAAAATTCTAACGGAATTTCTAATGGAAAACAATTCCGTTTCTAATGGAATTGGGGATTCCGTTAGAAATTTGTAATCCGGCCATACGGTTTAACCACTGGTCGGTAATGTTTCTAACGGAATCCATGATTCCGTTAGAAATTTGCATTAAAAATATATATTTATATACTTCATTTTGTTTTGTTTTAATTAAAAATATACTTTATTTTGTTTTATTTATATATATACTTTATTTTATTTTATTGATGATATATATACGTACGTACGCACTACTATATATATGATCGATCGATACGTACGTACTTACATATAATAGATCGATCTCTCGTGCATATCGATGATCATTATAACTAGTATATATGCGTGTATCTAAA